>DWCF01004247.1:0-17015 GCA_018230265.1 Delias oraia
ACTAAGTTACTGGTAAAACCAGTCTATGCTTATTCCGTATGTTCCGATTATGAATGTCGCTTTTCTTGACAGTATTTTTTCCAACAGACATAATATTCTCCAAAATGTTTTGAGATGCTACAGCCAAGACACCTATTTCATTAAATAAATATATTTGTAAATTCCATCAAATTATGTACAGGTTTGCATTTCCACCTAGCGGCTTCAATAAATGCGGAAACAGACATCCCACTTGTTCCATCACTATCTGGCGGCGGACGGTTCATTCTACACTGGCTTCACAACAAGGAGATGCACTTTACAAGCCAGGCTGAGGCTATATTGCATGACCTTACAAAGAAAGTGCGTACATAATTTTATTAAGATAATACTTAATATGATAATTTAATATAACTGTTTCATAAATGAAAGACACAAATTTAATCTGTTTACGTAATGCTATTCCAGATTCTTGACAAAGAAGAAACAGAAGAAGGAGGATCAACATCTGATCAAACTCATCCAGAAGCAGAAAATAACGAAAGTATGTTATAAAGCAAATCATATCTCAATATCTTGAGTTGGTCTCGCACAAATGTTACATAATACATTGATATTATTTTTTAGGTTTTAACGTCATATAATATACATTGTTGTTCGCAAGTACATCTCGTATTACGTTGTCAAACTTTTTTCAATTTTTAAAAATTATAAGAGTACTTAAAAGCGATAATGCAGCTGTATTGATTTTTTTTCTGCGCTACTAAGTATTCATAAATAAAATGAATACGCTTGCCTCTTTTAATAAAGACCAAATAAGTTTTTGTAATATTATTATGTGGACGTAAAGAATTTTGCATTGGCAAAATTAGAACTATGCCTTGAGTTGATTGCTTATTTCATGCTGCTTAGTAGGACATAGGCGTCATAGCCAACATTTAACTAAAGGACTTTCTGAAGACAACAGCAATAGCGACGAACAAGCAGGTAATAAACAGATTCGCTTGTACGCTTAGATTATTAGCGGCGTATAGTACCATTTACTTTGATAATTTCAAAATGTATATTATTTGAGAGAAAGATGAATTTTTCTTTTGCGAACTAACTATTACCTAAATGAAAATGGACGAATATAAAGTAAGTAAAAGTTGCAGTCTATCAATGTCAGCAGCAGGTTTACTGGCAAAGTCTAGTCCTTGAATTAATAAATATATTGATTAACGATGTCTTAGAGAGGTTTAAAAAGAAAATTATATATACCTAGCCATTTCAGTTTTGGTCTTTATCCATTGACAATTGTTCAAACCCGGTAATTAAAATTCATTTAAAAAACCTACAAACCATAGTGTAAACACAAATAACCTACTTACTATTAATTCTAATTGATGTAATAGTATTGAGTGCATTTAGAATCAATCATTCATCAATCAATCAATCATTTCAATCAATCATTTTGAAACAATGTATGTAAGCTTTTTGAATTGATTTTTGATCGATTTTTCTGATTATATAAGATATCTCGCAAAATAGGCGCAGTAATGTCGTCAAGTTGCGGAAACCAGCCCGTCTTACAATTACAATTTATAAGAGACAAGTAGCAATAGGAAAACGCGATCGCCTTCATTCTTACTTAACGATTGACACCATCGTTTATTTACAGGAAACGGCAACAGTCACCCAAGCCTTTCTAACACAACATCTATCAATTCGATAGCAACTGATGTGACGTGCACACATTTGCCGGACTCGCTCGATGCTAAAATTGAGGCACTGTTGCGGGATTGGCATCAAAGTCCCGATCTATTGTTTTCTATACATCCTGTTGATGGTAGTTTTCTTATTTGGTAAGATTTTACTAGATATTCCACGAAATAGGTTATGTGCCATAATCAACTAAATAATATATTTTCTGTAGAGGTATATATAATAAACTTATTACTATATAATAAACTTATGACGCTTAAGCATATAAGCTTAACTTATGCCGGCTTAAAAAGCCGGAAGCACAACTAATGCGCGGTCTTACCATATAGGAGACCCATCTGCTCCGTTGTCCGCTATAGAATAAAAAAAAGAATAACTTATTTATTAGGTTGTTATTATGGTATTTTAAAGTTTAGACACATTTCGTTCTATTATATAGTATATACATACTAGCTAACCCTGGCAAACGTTGTTCTGCCACATATATTATCTATGATTAATATCCCTATTAACAAGTAAGGCATCGTGCTAAAACTGTCAAAATTTAGGGTTACATGGATTTTTTCATGCCAAAGGATAGAAAACTTTTAAAGAATAATATTAGGGTCGGTTAACTCTTATCACTCAATGGTATAAAAAAAGATAGTAGTCGATTTTCAGACTTACTCAATATGCATATGGGGAGTATTTTATATATTATTAATTATTATGAATTTTTTAAATTACATAAAGTGTATTATTTTCCATTATATTTTCATCCGTAGGGTTTGTGAATGGTTAGATGAATTACAAGCGGGAGTCATACGTCAAGCGCAAGTATCCTTCTCGGCTCGAATACCGTCCGCATTTCCACTCGGAGATGCAACAACTATGTGTACTCCGGCTGCGCTATATCACGCAGCGGCCCAACCTCTCTATGTGCGACATAGGACTAAACCTGTTACTACTGGTAAATTGTACTTCTGTGCTACGCTACTTTTAAAGTTTAATTTAGACAAAAAAAAATCCGATTAACAAACTGATCCGCCATATTTTGAATTAATTTGTTACAAAAAATGTGATAAATGAATAACCACTCGACCGATTTCGTGTATACTTCATCTATGTTTGTATAGGTGAGCCCGTTCTTGATTTATAAATTTACAACGAAAATGGCATTGATTTTTATATACATACATACATCTATATTTACAATCAAACTAGTTACGCGTAAGATTAGTAAACAATCTTTTAACAATTCGATCATTATGTCTAATTTATTTATCCTTATCATATAACTTATTGAAATTTAGGACAGCAAGCAGAAACTGTAACTACTCCATTAGCAAGTGTACAGGAGGAAAAGGAGGAACATGAATGGCCTCAGAATGAGCAAAATGCAGAAAATCAAGAAAAAGGTAATGTGATCTATGTTTATTGTTATACTTTAATGATACTAGTTACTATATCAGTAAAACGAAATCTGTTGTAGTTTTTTTAAGTGAAATTAATGATTCATATTATTACTAGATTAAATAAATCTAGCTTGGTTTTTTTGGAAAACAGTTTTTATTTATTTTTTTAATATTAAATAATTTTATAAACCTTGGTTAAAAATTTAGGACAGATAGAAGAAAATAATAACGATAAAAGGAAAACAAGTGTGGCGGCAGAAGATACAGAGAACCAAGACAATGTGCTAGAGTCTGCTCCAGTAATATCTATGGTCACTAATCACACCAATGGGACTCTTAATCTCTGGCAGTTGACATTTGATGATAAGTCTAAATTTTCTCAAGTAAGTTACTTTGTTTATGAATTTGTTAATTTTAAACCAAAGCAATTTTAAAGAAATTGTACTTGTAATCATCAATACTTATATTATAAAGAGGATAGATTTGATTATTTGTCTGTATGTTTGATGTGAATAGGCTCCAAAACTAATGGACGGATTTGAAAAATCACTTCACCGTCGGATAGCTACACTATCTCCAGTGTCTATAAGCTATGGTATATTTTCAAAAAAACGAGGGATCCTTACTAAAACACCAATAGTGTAATCCAAAGTGTAGAAACCGCTAGTTTAAAAAAATTACATATGGTGTTAAATATCAGGAAACCGTCAAAAACTGCCGAAATTTATAAATAATTTCTATTTGACGTATAACTTTTTTAAACGGGTACATGCTTTTAGGTACTGTCTATTGGGCACGCTTCGAGAGCTTCCGGTCACAGGTTCCGGGTTAATGACATTACGTGCCATCCAGTATTACCATTGCTTCTCACAACGAGTCATCATAATATATCTGGTAAGTTGCCGAATCTTAATTCTAATCATAACTAGTGGACACGGCAGACGTCGTCCTGCCCGGTATGCAACCTACCGCGTCCAAATATGAATTTCCTTTCTCTGCTCTGTTTTATCTGATTATAGCACGATGAAAAGTATACCTGCCCAGAAGTGTGAGAAATTATTGTACGAAGTTTCATTAAATCCGTCGAGCAGTTTTTGTTTCTGTATAACGAATATACAGACAGACAGACAAGAATTTTACTGATTCTTTTGGCATCAGTATCGATTACTAATTACCCCCTGATAGTTATTTTGGTAATGATATTTCATGTACAGAATTGACCTTTCTACGGATTTATTATATGTATAGATTCTATACATAGAGAAGGTTTCGCAATTCTTTTTAAAAAATCCTTTTATATTTAATGTGTGCATCAGTCTAATGAATGTAAGTTGTGTACCATAATTCTTTCGCTAAATCAAGTTTATTTACGATCAACACAATTGATAAGTTTTAATCGCTTTTTGTAATGTTTAGATGAAGCAAGAGACACGTCGCCAACGGACGATCAGTTCGCGGCTGGTGGGCTATGTTCTGAACTGATAATGTGGCGCGTCGAATGCGTGGGGCCTTTGGGAAAGTCCGGTGGCGTTTCTGAACTCGCGCGAGTCAACTCGCCCCATCTGTCTGCCTTCAGTAACGTCGCCTGGTTGCCTACTTTACTTCCAAGGTTTGTTTTCTATTTATGCAGAAAATATCTTATTTTATTTAAATTGTAAACTAATAAGAATGCCGCAGACGTGGAGGAATAGATCTTTATTAATCATAAATTGGATTTATATTACGTAATTTATTAACAATAAAAGAACTAATCTCGATTTGTTATTTATTTAGGATGCATAATCAGATTCAGTAACTCAGAGATAGGCTGAACTTATAATATACCCGTTTTTGATGCTTGATTTTAAATTACATTCACTCTTTACAATAAAAATTAAAATTCTATACAAAATAGATTTAAAATTTATTTTTTGCTGTTTAGAAATGCCCTGTATATAATTTATTTTGAGAAGTAATTATGTTTTATTTTCAGCACTACTCTAGGAAATCTGTCAAACTCTCCGTCGGCATGTTTTGTGGCGAGCGACGGAGAAAGTTTGCGTTTATTCCAAGCTGTTATAGATGCTCGTACTCTCTTGGCAGAAATAGCTTCTTCTGAACGCCGACATAAAGACGTTTTGGTAATATAAAATTTAGCTACGAATTCATGTTTCATTTTTCACAAGCATAGACAGAAATACCGTGAGACTTTGAAAAACAATTTATTATAAAAAAAACATTGAAACTGTATTTTGTTAATTTTTTAACTGGTTTTTATAATGAAATGAATAATAGCCAAATAATATAATCTAGTACACTATTTGTGTTTTTTCGCCTTATTTGTGGGATTTTTTTTACTAACAAAGAGTGATGATTCTCTGTTAGTTCGATAAGATACTAACAAATGGCAATAAAGAAATCATAATGTATGTGCGTAAGAATCTTAATACATTCAAATTAAACAGCGACCATTTAACATCATTTTATAGGAATAAGCATAAAATAGCGGTACCTAGTTTTATGTTATTTAAAACAAGTAATAAGACTTTCTTAGGGAACTGTGTTTGAATCTGTGTTTGCTTATATAACAAAATCCCTAAGAAAGCTAGCTTATTACAACGTTAACCAGTACGTAGAAGTCAAAGATGCATGGAAACTTCTGTACAAGCACCTACTGGTACCTTTTAAACTAGCCAATAATATATAAATTAACAAATTATAAAAAAATTGAATCCTACAAGTTTCTTGTTGGTTCTACTGGTAGAAGTATATCTTCCTAGAGGTTGCTTAACTAATAATTGTATCTAAAAAGACTTGCAAATGTGCCCCTTATGAATAATAAATGCTTATTTGAATGTGTCAAGTGTGTATCAATAGAATATATGTAGACCACAAAGTTCACCTGGTCCTCTAGTTAATATATAAATTAACATTTGCAGCACGATACAATGTCGATATCATCAGACTCTACCGTCGAGGAAGGCGGAGTACCACTTCACGATAGATTCAAAATAGTGTCCCAGCAGTCGACAGCGCGGCCGGGCGCGATAATCCAATTACACGCCATTGCTGACGCGACGCACGACTGGCATAATACACAACTATTGCACGTGTTTCAGGAACAACTTATTACAGGTATGAGACCTTTTTACTACATTTTTTATGGTATAGGGACCGTTGTCCCTATACCATAAAAACCTGCTCCGTTGAGCAGGTGGGTCTCCTGCAAGCTAACTGAGCTTCGCCGCCCATAGACAACTGTTACGCATCACATTCTGCGCTATTGGTTGTGTTGCCGGCGTTTTACGCCGCTTAATCGGCATAATTTAAAAAGAAAATATATTAATCCGTACTCTTAGTTAATTATGGAGGATTTACATTGTCTGTTTTACCAAACATTTTATCTCAAATCTTAAAAGTAATAGATACACTGGTTTTGATTTGAATAGGGGAAAGGACCACTAGTGACATAGAAAGCTCATATTCTGGTGTCGAAGGCGATGTGAATACGATCACCGAAGCCGGAATGGAGGCGATAGTTGATCTTCGAAAAGCGGCAGTTTTCAATGAGCCTTTCTACATTGTGGTGCTCGAAAGAACAGATGGTGGTTCTACGGTACATATGTGGAGGCTGACTGTCTCTTCACAGGGTGATCCAAATGGTAACTACACGCGCTTAGAATATTATTACTATAACTTCCGGATAACGTAAAATCTAAAGTATGAATAAATAAATATAAAATAATATTTTTAATATATTACTATTAACTGGAAAATATTAACGGATTTTTGGTGCATTTTTTTTGTTTTCAAGGTGAATTATGTTTAAGTGTCTGTCACCATACTACTATATACTTTATTTTTAGATGACATGACGAATAGTATGATGTACGTTCCGGATAGTGCATTAGTTCAAGAGGAAGAGGGAGAGTCTCGCAAGAATTCAGTGTCAGTAGACATCGATCAAGCCGCACCTACACATCACATACATTCACATTTGTCTATTTCTACCAAAAAGGTACTATTAATTTATTCAAATATACCTAATTTTGCCAGCCATTGCTCCATCCTCGTGATTATCCTATTTCTATATGACCACCATTTGCTTCAATTTATTAAAAATAGGCTTAGTGTTTGGACGTAAAAGTTTAACTGGCATAGAGAATTATTGTCGTATTTCTGAAATAAGTATTAATCTGTTCGTTATTATTTATAATAAACTAATTTTATTGTTGTTTATTTATATTATAATATACAACTGGATAATATATCATAGCTGACAATGGAACAGGTGGTTCTCTTATATGGCAATGAGAACACCGCCGTCCATGGACAACCGCGCCGCGGTCCGCGCATTGGTTGTATTAAGACCTTTAACTTGTAACTTACGTTATAATTGAAGCTTAATTAAATATTTTACTATTGCAGGTGTGCGAATGCCCACTGTCTCTGCCAGAAGGCGTGGATGTGATTCACGCAACTCCAGCTGCAGGCCACCTTAGCTCAGCTTCTATATATCCTGCCTGCCTCGCCCCATATATTCTCGCTACTGCCTGCTCTGACAGTACATTGAGGTAATTTTTTTCATTAATCTAACATATTCATGGCATGGTTTTTGTATGTATGGATTTTTTTGCATTTGTGTTTTCTGATAATACTAGTCATACATATTTTATAGTCTAATTTCACCGTATAGTTCCTTATTAATCTGTTTGATTATCGCCAGATTTTGGAAGTGTGACGTGACTAAAAAAGATGATGATTTTGAATATTCATGGAAGGAATGGGAAATGATGAACAAAGATCAAGAATCTACAATAGATATTCCGGGTAATTTATTATTAAATGTCGATATGTCAAATATACACAAAAGTTAACGTAAGTCTGAATAAAATATTAAACATTATTCTTGTCTTTTCGTAGGTCAACCGTTGCACATAAGTGCGGCGTACTCTGGCCGAATTGCATGCGCATACAAATGCGGACGTTCGTTCACGCGGCCTAAAGGTCTCTCTGCAACAAACTTGAGCAATCCTGACGTGAGATTTGTGAATTTGTGCGTTTGCGTGTATGAATGCGAAAGCACAGGAGGCGCGGAATGGTTGCTGGAGGATACAATACCGTTGCGAAATGTCAGCTTGCCACGTGTTGGCGTTTGTACTGACACACAGATAGACCTGTCTTATTTGCACGATACAACCTTTATGCAAAAGAAGCAGAGGATAAATCAGGCTAGTTTTTATTTTAATTGAAACTCCCAGCTGTTTTTATTTTGAAAAGCAGCTGTTTGTTAGAGTGTTTTCCTATATTAACTGTAGTCGATCAAGTGAAATATGTAGAAATTAATAAAATGAAGCGGAATATTTAATTTTTAGGTCATCCAAACGCTATCGTCAGATGAGAGTCGTAGTAACCGTAATGGTGAGGCTGATACGGGAAAATCGGCGGGACTTCTGGCTGTTCCTTCGTTCAGTACTCTACAATCGCTGCGGAAGAGTATCATGGAGAATGGAAACACGTGTCCACTCACACAAAAACATTTAGTACAATTAGATTGGGTCTCCAAAGAGGATGGCTCTCATATATTGACTGTTGCTGTTGGATCTAGAGTACTTTTGTTCACGCCTGTTTCTAGTGATCTAGCACAGGCCAATATTAAGGTAATTTCGAGGAATGTTATAGTAAAGGACATTTTTTTTTGTAATTGTAAGATGGGCTGGTTGCCGCAACTATACGACATTACTGCGCCTATTTTGCGTGTAAGGACATATTATTAGCTCTCTCTCTCTCTCTCTCTCTGATCGGTCCCTGATGTCTCAGAATCGTAGTAAGCATCAGGATTTATTTGCTCTAAATTTAACAATATTTATTCAACTTTTTAAGTAGAAAATTAGTAATCGGATTAAATTATTTAAACATTGATAAGAATTTAAGAATATAACAAATGCTTTTCTTTTAATTTTTAATACTTCAATTAATATTATAGAATGTTTTGTACTCCTTTAAACTACTAATTGAATATAAAAATAAATAAATTCGGTATATAAGTCTAGTTTGAAATATTATTTATTTATTTATCTTTATGATTATGACTTTATAGGCAATGAAAGAATCAATAAACAATAATCGGCCAATACTGCGCAAAGCATCATCTCTAGCTGCACCATTATTTGTTGAAGAGATAAGATGGATGCAATTGCGTCGAATAGAATTAAAGACCGCCGATGGCCTACCGCCATTACCTATGCAAATATCCTGGGTCCGAGATGGAATATTAGTTGTGGGAATGGATTCGGAGATGCATGTTTACTCCCAGTGGAAACCAGAAAACCCACAGATTACCTCTGGACAGCCAAATGGACAGGTGAACAGCTTTAATTAACAAAGACACTACTTTAGAAATATCAACATACAAAAATATTTACAATAGTTTCTTACGTAATTTACATGCCGCTTACAAACATTTTTACTAAAAGATTTTTATAAATATTGTTCATAGTGTCTCTGTTCAGAAATAATAGTCAAAAAATGAAAAATTATATTTAAAATAAATTGTATTGCAATTATTTTAATCAACTAGAACAGTTACTTATCTTAATATATGTATATGAAGATTAATAATAATTTATTTAAATCACGTTTTTTGTCAGCATTGTAGTCCTAAATTATAGAACCGATTTTAATAAAATTTTGTACTGTTTTTAACCAACTTGAATGATGGGATAATTTTTATATCGATTTATAATCGCAATATTATTTTATTGCTAATATGTCTCTAGTTACCTTTAAGTTTATCTTGTGTCAAATAGGAGCCAGAAGAAGGTAGCGAATCTCGTGCACTGCGCGATTCTGACTTGCGCGTTTCTGCGCCTCACTTACAGCGTGTATCCTCTATAAACTTGCAGCTGCTAGAAAGAGATGCACGACGCAAAACCAAAACGCAGCCCGATCAACCACAGGTAATAAAAATTAAACGGGAACAATTTTTTTTGAGCCGTCATTTAATATAATAACGCTTGATTAATTATTGCGACAGTAAAACATGAACATTATATCATACAATGTCAGTTCTAAAAATAATTGAGCAGTAATATATAATAATAATATATCTTTAAATAACTTTGCTATACATCTTAACCCCCAAAATAGTGTAAAGTATAATTATTTAAAGATATATTCTGTATGTCCTTTGAACGTAACATATCACATATTATATAACAGGATTCATCTATTTTGAATAGATGAATCAACACGCCAGTAATACAAACTCGATAATGTAACTTTTTTTCAGCCTTTATTAAACTACATGCCGGATTTCGGTCTATTCGAAGCATCGCAAATGGCGTGCCCGGTTCTACCGCAATATCACCCTAAGCAGCTAATGGAATTGCTTAACAGTGGCAAAATTAGATGGGTGAAAGCCATTTTGGCTCATTTAGTCAGGTATGCGTACATTTACATGATCAATAAAAATTATATTTTTTTTAAAGGGCAATATTAAACTGTAATATAAACATGATACCAGTAATGTAAACATGTAGTGGGCATAGAACAACAAAAACTTACATTATAAAATTAAAAAATAGCAGAAAACTAAAATTAATTTCGAAGCTATTCACAGATAAATATAATTTTTAAACTAGCTTATAGTAAATAAATAAACTATTGTAAATTTAGCTATGAGAAAAAATCAACAAAACGAAATTATTGTTGGTTCTTCTCGTAGAGTTATATCTTACGAACCATTTTAGCTTTACTAATAATTGTACCTAAATCATTACAAAAGTGTCCCCTATGGGACCTATTTGAATAAATACTTTATTGAATTTGAATAGATTCATAATTAAAATGATAACTCTAGAAGCGTTATGTATAAGATGGTTAAAAGTGAAACAATTAGTGTGAGGGGGAGTTAATAATTTTATTGTATTTTTTATAGTATAGTGGACAACGGTGCAGGTGGGTCTCCTATGTGGTAAGAGAACACCGCCGCCCATGGACAACCGCGCACAGTCCGCGCATTGGTTGTCTTCCTGGCTTTTTACGCTATTTAAATGGCATTTTTAAGGGCTTCCGATATCCTCATTCATGCGAAACACAGTAAAAGAACCATTTAACGCTGAGTATTCTGTGACCTTGAGATTTGTGATGTTTAATTTTTTTCCTAGATGTATTGGTGGTACATACACGAGTCGAAGTTCTCAAGGTGATGAGGATAGTATATCACGACAGGTATATATAACACATTATTTATTACTGCTGTTCTCTTCTGTTTGCAAACCTTTAGTTAGGAGTGATCCAACCAAAGTATCAGATATGGCTGAATACTGAAAACTAAATGTACACAGCTTTCTAAAATTATATATTCTCATCATGTGTTTAATTTGATATAACTTAAACAAAGTGCCTTTTTAAAAGAATCTAATGCTCTTTTAATAATAATATTTCTTGTCAAAAAACAGTACGCATGAATGTGTCTTTTGAGTGATGAGATGTCGTGAAGCTTGCTGCCACATAATATCACAATAAATTTACAAGAAACTTCGATAGCTTGATTTGTTAATTTGAACATTGATATTATTACTAATTAAGTTCGTTGTTATTATTAAATTAAGTTTTAATATGAAATATATCTTTGACCCTTAATATTTAAAATCTTCGCGTAATATGCTATTAAACTAGTGTAATATCAGAATACAATTAGACGACAAGAAAAACAGGGATTCTATTAGTTAATTTTGTGTAATGTAAATAGAAATCTAATATCTGATGACTAAATCGTTTTATCTTCATAAGAAAACCGTCAAAATCTACATTTACTAAATAATTTACACCGCTAGAATAAATGTATGTACATACTGTGAATGCCTCCACGCCGTATGTGGTTCGGCTTATGCATGCAAGTTGTTGCAGCGAGGCTGGTCACGTTCGCGTACGCTGTCGGTTTCTTTTGCTGCCGGCGCTGCCTCGCCGCTCGATGGCGTAACACAGGTAATCTATACTGTATATACCATGTTTTGAATCTCCTAATAATGAGCGATGGTTTTGTGGGAATGATACAAGCTATCTTTGTAATAACTATAATTTATTAAGAATGTAAAATAATAATCGCAATATTAAATGAGAACTAAGCAGAATTAAGCAATGAAGAATATTATAGGGTGTTTCAACGAGGACGAGTCGATGTTACATTCAGCGAACACACGGCATTGTCTATGGTCATTAATTGAGCTCTCGGCTCAGTTGGAGCTTGTACAAATGCAGGCCCAAGTCTCGACGCAAAATTCTTCAAATTGAAGTCTGCGAAAAGTCGAGTTCTTGTGCACGGCGACAAATGGACTGCCACGGATTCTCCTGAACTCTCGCGTACAGTGGCGATGTTCTCGATCTGTCGTTCCTTTTACGTAAAGGTGTTGGTTGCCTGTTTACCGAACCGGTTGTCTCAAATTTGGTAACCAGTCTACCGCAAAATGGGCGCAATTAGCGTTTGCAAAAAAAAACGATTGCACATATACTCATTTTGACAATAAAGTCGTATCATATTTTGCACATGCTGCTCAACCGTTGCCATGGTGATTTGGCATCAGATGCCGCCAAAACAAAATGGCCGTCTGATATTATTAACATCGACCCGCTCTAATTGAAACACCCTATAGTAAAGCAAACGTAACTATTAGAAACAGATGTCGTCCTAGTTTTAAGAAATTAATGTTTAACGTTTTGCATTAGAATTGTATATTTTCGAAAAAGGTGTCTTTTTTTATATTTCTCATATTTAAAATAAAATAATTTAATTTTAGATAACCGAGGATGTTCAGTTAGATTATGCTGAACTAACATCTGTTCCTCCATTACCATTGTGGACATTGCTTGTAGCTGATAAAGAGTCTGCGCATCATCCTTCCACTATACAAGAAGCTAAGGTGATTTTTAATTATTTTAATATTTTATATCTGAAAAAAATTGAAATTAATTAAAGCATTGACATCACATTTTTCTGCTATATACCTGTCGGCATTCTCTGTGATAACATTTTTTATAATTTAAGTATCTTACAGAAGCCTAAAAATTATATGAAGCGAGCGGTATCGGCTTCGAATGCCGGTCCTGTCAATTATTATTTAATTTATTCTATCTCTGGAAGAGCTTGACAGTAGACGGGCGAGTGTCTTATTACAGTCGCACCCATGGCAGAGACTGACGCACTAATAGGGTCAGCTCGTTTAAAGTGATACCAGTTTCTCAGTAAGAATATCTTGGAACCGGTGGTAGAATGATGTTGACGTTCAACGAGCTGCAATTTATGTATTTATGTTGAATAAAAATATCTCATTTCATATATCAACGTAGCATTTATTTATAACTGGTTTTTCTAAGAACTTAGTCTTAATTTTTTAGGACTATAATGAACTCTTTGAAGGAACAATGGAAATGGAAGAAGATCTAGATACTTTACTTCTGGAAGACGAAGATGTTGTTGACCGAAGACCATCAATGCCTGAAAGGCAACCGTTATCGCATTTTGGACCCCGACAAGGTGCAAATATTTTTACATCTCATTCTTGCGTCTTAAAAATATCTTATGCCATTAACCTTGTGTGGCCCGCAGTTGTGAGAAAACTTAAATTTTACATATCTATTAATTTATATATCATTTATGAACTCAGTAGCTCAATTATTTCAATGTTGGTTTTGATTTGAAAATGTCTGAATTCAAGACATTTTTGACTGTTAAGAAAGTTGTCTTTTAAATAAGTCAAAATTGCGTATATTTTAATATTTCTAAACAGAAAATATTTATTTATAGGACGTATACTTTCGCGTCTACTGACTCACACTCACCTTCCGGGGCTAAGTTCACTAGATCAGATGCATCTGCTTGCCTTGGCTGATACCGTATCAACGTGCGATGCCGACTTTACCGAAAGATTGACAACCAATGCGAGAGTGGATTTCGTCCAAGGCAGTGGACAAGAAGTTATGCCAGGTTATAATTTACTTTAAATTTAAATTAATCACTATACCTGGATATTTAAAAAAAATGGTACTCATCAGCATATAAATGATCAGTTTATATGAATGGACCATTTAAACTTTGATTATCAGACTCTAAACGAATGTGGGTTAAGTTTGAATGTCAACAACAGATTTAAGATTGCCGATAAAAGACTAAAATTAAACACCTTTGATTATGATCTTATTTCAGTATTACAGTATGAATATATAAATGAATTGAGTCCTCGTTTGGTAGATTCCCTCGACGACTGCGGCTTAAGGTTCCTATTAGCAATGAAGCACTATGGGTATCTGTTGCGCTGCCTGCCGCTCGCTCAACGTGCCTCCCTACAAAGAACTGGCGTTGGTACTTGCAATCTGGTGTGGGCATTTCATTCAGAGTCACATGAACAGTTGCTGGCTTTAGTACCTGGATATACCAAAGGCCAGGCCAAATGGAGTACTATGAAGGAACTAGGTGAGATAGTTCGATCAAATTAAGATTTGTGGTATTCATTTTCAAACTCAAAAAGCATGTATTCAATTAGGCCCCATAAGCTACCATTGGTTCGGAAGATATATGTCTACGACAAGAACCAACCAAAAACTTTTAGGGTTTAATTTTTTTCCAAATTTACAAAAGTTGGTTCATTTATATTTGTTAGTCAAGGTAACAGTTGGTGCTTGTGCAAAAGTTTCCATGTATCTTTTTCTGTGTATTGGTTTTTGTTATAATAATCTTTCTTCATTAAATTATTTTTTACAACAGTCTTGAATTTACTTTCTGTAAGTTCTGTTATCTCTTTAGGAATGTTATTATATACCTAAGGGAATCCAGTTTTCCAAGAACATCTTTTGAATTTTTTTATGTAACCTAAAACTAGGTACCGCTTGGTCGCTATTTAATTTGAATTTATGAAGATTCTTGCGCTTCTAAATTATTATATATACTGAATTTTTTTATAAATCAGGTCATCGCTAAAGTTTATGTTGTAAGTCGACTGTATTGATAAACTTAATTATTATTATATAACCTGTAATATATTTTTATAAGAATCATTGTTTACAATTCTCTTATATTAAATGAACACAGATTTTTATACATACTTGTATATTTATAGGCGTCGGATGGTGGGTGCGCGGTGATCTCCTGCGTACTTGTGTGGAGAAGTTAGCTCGCGCCGCGTACATGGCTAAACAGGATCCGATGGATGCAGCTTTGTATTACTTGGCTATGAAGAAGAAAACTTTACTTTGGGGTCTTTTCAGATCGAATCATCACGATAAAATGACTGCAGTGAGTTGTAACGTAATATTCAATTTCTTGTATCATGCTCCCACCATTTTAAAAATTTTAATTAGTATTAAAAAACATATATAAGATTCTTACGGAATTGAAATAAAAATTATAAATTTTAATTATAGGAAATGTTTTTCAGTTCTTCTCGAATGACTTCTCCGAAGATCGTTGGCGAAAGGCTGCTCTTAAGAACGCTTTTGTACTATTAGGTAAACAAAGATTCGAGCATGCTGCGGCTTTCTTCTTGCTCGGTGGTGCTTTGAAGGATGCTTTAGAGGTAATTCGTTAAATTACCTCTCTACCACCTCTCTGTGGAATCAACTGCCAGCAGGCGTATTTCCAAACCAATACGACTTAGGAACCTTCATGAAAAGAACGTACATATTCCTTAAAGGCCGGCAACGCACCTGCGGCTCTGCAAGGGCTAGGGGTGTCCATGGGTGAAGGACCGCTTGCTCTAGGTGAGCCTCCTACTCGTTTGCCACTAATGCCGTTCATATAAAAAAGTCTGCTATTTTTACACGGAGCAAATTATTGAGGATTAAATTTTCTGCCTCTAACTCTTTGTGCACAAATTTTAAATATTTGTAAATTTTATGTAACTACGTAATTGAATTATTTATACATTTCTGTATTATGTTACATTTATACAACACATAATGCAAGTTTAATTTAATTTATAGGTGCTCATAACTCGCCTAGGAGACTTACAACTGGCCATGGTGATAGCAAGGCTATATGAATCAGATGCAATTTTTCCACCTAGCTTGAAAAAATTAATAATGGATGAGATATTAGGGTTAGTATTTGAATATATAAGCCATGGCCTATTTGTTACTTTAATTTAAAATTCTGATCATGCCCCGTGACAGAGTCACGCTGAAGTTTTTGCCTACGAGCTTATCAGATCGGCTTGTCGATACAATGTGCTTTCAAAATACTAGCTTGACATAGTATTTGTATTGTTTCTTTGAATGAGTTTTCTCTTATCATCCTAGAACTTGACTCACTTTTCGCTACATATAAAAAATGGTATTAAAAAATGTAAAAACAAATCCATTTTCTTTAGTGGAGGGCCTAGAAAAACCTGAACAATATTATATTTTTAAAGCGTTGTTATAATTTGCTGAGTGTGGATTGTATATTTATAATTTTTACGTCCTATTTGTTTTAATTATTTTTTGTGTATATAGGGGCGATACAGAGGATGGTGAAGTTGATTCAGAACACGCTCACCCAGATCCTTTTATACGCTCGATGGCGCTGTGGGAACTGAAACAGTACGGGGAGGCGTTAGACACACTTTTGAATCCGGCCGGACGATTGCACGCCGCAACTGACAATAACGAGCCACAGCCGAGCGTGTTCAACTTCTATGTTTATTTGAGAACACATCCGAGACTAAAGCGGCATAATATGCCAAGTCAGGTACGACAATATATTGAATATACAATAATAACTAAATTTTCATGAATACTTTTAATGATAACTTTCAAATGGAACAGATTTAATAGCTATGTCTGTAAAGCTTTTTCAGCCGGTAAAAAAATCAGTTTTTCATGTTTGAAATTTCTAAGCCTTGGACAGCTTAGCAGTTAAACATTTGAAGTATTTAATACTTTTTTTATGGTATAGCTGAGAACGGAGCAGGTGGGTCTTCTATA
>DWCF01004248.1:0-17009 GCA_018230265.1 Delias oraia
CTAAATACTGATTAATGTTGTAATAAGCTTTCTGCAAAGTGTACCTTATTTGAACAAAAAATTGTTGGAAATCTTATTATCGTATCGGTGAATTTACAGTCAAGTACATTATAATACAGTCTATTACATAATAATATATAAAATATACATACGTAAGTAACTTTTCCAAACTATAGTAACAATCTAAACTCGTAACATAAAAACATTACATAATCACACTTGTTTATCAAAGGATTTCCTTAACACGCTTTAATTACACGCAGTACCAGCTCTTTCTAGATCTTTCGTCACTATTTACGGATGGCTGATTCACAAGCACTTCCTGAATCTAACTCCGGATGCGTACAGCATATAACGGAGTAGTTGGGTCTCCTATATGATACTCTGCGAAACAGTACAAATACCGTATCATGCTGAGTATTCTGTGAGCCCGTGGTATTACTTCGGAAGTGCTGGCCTAATTAGTGCGTCAACATAAGTTTCAGTATGGGTCTCTCCCACGGGTGCGACAGTCACATACTAATCGTAAATATTTTTTTATATAATATGGTAACGCAGCAGCGTCCATGTTTGTAAGAGATCACCGCCGCTTATAGAGAACCGCCCCACAATCCACGTTTTTAACTCGCTTAAGCGGTATTACATAGTGGTGTCCGGAAACCTCATTTATACAACTAAATTACAACTAGGTACTGTTTCACTTTGGCGGCAGCCCGTGGTATTACTCCGGACGAGCTGGCTTAATTAGTACGTCAGCATGTTTCTGTATACAATATTAAGAGACGCATCTGGCCACTGCCAAGCTTTCCAAATACTGAATAAATTACAAATTAAATTTATCTTTTCAGACCCGGTAGTTTCACGGTAGCTTGATAGACCGTTCGGGCACGACGCTCCCCTACATACTGGAGCTGTAAGTCCATATTTTACTTTCTTCCGAGTATATATTACTAACTCATGCGCATTACATACATCTATACCTAATTAAATAAGTATTTATGTCAATAAATATGTATTTAATTTAAAATTATTATTTATGATAATATCTTAGTACATGTCTGATTTCTGAAATTTTATATATAACTTTTGAATATTTTCACAACTAAAATATAAATACTGGACCGTGAAAAAATTCCAAACTTCTTTTATTAACAAAAAGATGCCAATTTTTGTATTAAAACGGTGGCATAAAAGCAGGAGGCTCACTTAGGAAAAGCGGTCCACCGCCCATGGACACCCCCAGGGTTTGTAGTGTCGGTAAGCATTTTTTAAATGGAAACGATGGCAAACGAGCAGAAGGCTCACTTAGGATAACCGGTTCTCCGCCCATGGACACCCACAGGTTTTATAAAGGTTAGGTTATAAGATTCTTTCTGAAGATTCCCATGTCATATTTGTTTAGAAATGCCTCTCCAGGTCTGATTCCACAAAGTGGTGGTGCGCGGCACAAAATGTTTTAAAAAACGCTCCGTTTTCGCACGAGAGACATCGACGTGATACAGATGAAAAGTTACCCACCTTGCTTGCTAAACCAATACTTGTAGCACTCCAAGTCTTCACTGTCAACGGTCGTTTTTCCCTTGACAATCATCACCTTGTCGAGAATTTCCAAATCGTTCATTGTAATCATCAGCTCAGGGAGTTTTGTCATCCGGTAGAAGAAGATGTACCTGGAAATTATATACTTTTCCTTTTCTTTCTTTACCATTTATATGTTAACAGAATACTCAGCGAGTATTTCTACTATTTCGCTGAATAAGGACATGGAAGGCTCGTAAAAATTCCATTTAAATGGCAAAAAGAGCTGGCAACACAACCAACCCGTGGACTGTGGCGCGTTCTCTTACCATATAGGAGACTCAGCTGCTCCATCCTCCGATATACTATAAAAAATATAATTTTAAAAACAATCACCATGACATCTTCCTCTGTTCCGCGTCGTTCCAAAGAGCATCAGCCCAGGCCTCGAAGGATGTGCTGCTCAAAACAATGTTGGCTTGAAGTGATTCAGGATATAGATCGCGATACCTGGACGCCACAATACCACCCCAGTCATGAGACACCAGAATTAACTTCTGCCGACCTAGAAAAACAACCAAATATCACAAGTCCTCTGTTTGCGCTAAGTCCTAATTTTTTATTGTATAGCGGACAACAGAGAAGACTGGTCTTCTACATGAGACGAGAACACCGCCTCCCATAACCAACCGCGCCACATTCCGCGCATTGGTTGTATTGCCGTGTTTTGACACCGCTTAAGCGTAATTTTTAAGGTCCTTCGGTATCCTCACACTCTGCGAAATGCCGTTTCAAGTATAACTACCATTTCACATTGAGTATTCTGTGAGCCTTTGGTATCACTTTGGACGAGTCGGACAAATTAATGATGATTAAGATGAAGACTGTGACGCGGTTATTCATGGGCGGTGGCGTTCTCTTGACGTGTAGGAGACACACCTGCTCCGTTGTCCGCTATAGAAAAATTAAAATTAATATTAAAATTTGATAAGCTTAATAATAACTAATATATAACGAATTATGAATAAAATTAATAAAATTTTACGAAGAAAATCAACATTTAAATAGATACGCTAGCTTCAATGTGAACTTTATATCTTCTATATTGTAATAAAAGACATTAATATTAATTGTGCTTATTAAATTAAATTTATTAAATTTTAGAAACCTTTTCAACTTATATACTACGAACTAGCACAGTAGTTGAGTAGAGAGTCGTGGTTGTAAGATTTTATAAGTCTACCATGAAACGTGAGGTTTCGTGACGCTAGGTTACCTAATTGTCGAACAAGATCCCGCACATCTTCCACCAACAGTTGCAGGTTATATGAAGACACACCCTCCGGCCTCTCCGAGTCCCCATAACCTCTCATATCTAACGCTATACACCTAAAAGATATATACTTTATTTATATTCATATAATAGTTTTTATAAAATATTTTTTTTATTTTCTTGATCTGGAGAACCAACAACAATTGAGTTTCTCTATAAAAAAAATATTATTGTTTATTTTATATTTCATGGAACAAAGGTTTTTATATTTCATGGAACCTATTTCATTAGTACTTTACAAAACAACCTGTAAAAAAAGAAAGGACATTTTATGTTAATTCTTAAGTGTCCGTTCCTATATAACTATAATTAAAATACTTTAGCAATAATTAATGTTATAAATTTACGCCTTTTAAGCTCTCTATACATAGATCATTTCCCCTCAATTTATCAGATAACTTAATATTTCTGCCACCGCCATTGAATGTTACTGTTATACGCGTTTGATAATTGATTAACGTATGGTACCATATTTTCATCAATGGAAGAATATCCAAGCAAGAGGAAAAAATACAGTATTTGGGTCTTCTTTCTTCTTCCGAGAGCCGTATTAAACGGGATGAAAAATCGTATTAAGCGTTAAGAAATGTATGAAATTATATCTGAAATTTCTCAAAAAAATATCTTTGAGGGAGGCCTATGTCTAACTGTGGACTTGAATAGGCTGATGATAATGATGATGACGATGATGTCTTAAATTGCAGAGACTGTAGTAAAGTGGTAAGTGGTGTAGTAAAGTATCGTCTTAAAAGAGTTCTGCTGTATTTTTACTTTATATTCATTATAATATATGTATTTACCTACGTATGTCATGCACTGGTTATTCAGGTCCAGAATTCGCCAGTACAATACACACATGCTAATAAAATTATATTAAAAATAATAAAATTTTGTAAGAGCCTGACAATGGTCGGTCTTAACACTGTTGCACCCTTGGGTGAGCCTATGCTGACGCACTAATTGAGCCGCTTCGTCGAAGTGATACAACGGGCTCAAAGAATATTCACCGCGAAATGGTGGTTGTACGGTGTTTCGCTGAATGAGTGAGGATATCGGAGGCCCTTGTAATCATGTCGCTTAAGCGGCTGTGGCGCGATAGTCAATGGGCGGCGGTGTTTTCTTACGATATGCCTCACATGCTCCTTTGTCCGCTCTACAATAAAAAAATAAGTAAATTCTATTTACGCGGGAATCGAAACCCTGCAGCTTACAAAATCATGACGTCATTGAAGCCTATAAATCCGCTCGACCACGCGACTCTCCTGAGACAAACAATAATAAATGAAATCTTAACCATTATTTCAGATATACCTACGTCAAGATCATAAGTGAAAAAAAAACTGAGGAAGTAAAAATATGACGTCCTTGATGTCTTTGGTAACATTCTCATTCCGTTCCAGTCGGAAGATTGTAGCAGTAAAGTGGTAAGTGCTTACCAGTAATCTTTCTTGAATTCAACCATCTGATACCGCCACGAATACCAAAATTCAGGAAACCCGTGCAAGAATACCATCAAAGGCTTAGAACAGTTACCATTTTCTACATAATGGAGTTTCACGTTCTGAAATCATAGTTACAAACAAAGATATACTTATATAGAGAGTCAAATAAATTAAATATTCAAAAACTACTGTATTACAAGAATTATATAAAAACCCACTTCATCCGTGGGAGAGATAGGCTGAAGCATATGGGCTGGCTTGGATACCACGGGAATACTCAGCAGAATACTCAGCGTGAAACGGTAGTTGTACTGTATTTCGCTAAGTGAGTGATAAAGGAGGCCTTTAAAATGGCCCTGAAGGTGCGTGAAAAGCCAGCAACACAACCAATGCACGCACTATAGCGTATTTCTTCTTTCTATATAACGAACGAAAACTGGTCCCTGGGATATCGTTATAAGAGTCCACTGAAGTTATAAATGATTTACTCACAGCGAATCGAACTTGCATTCGCGATATCATACAGGCAACGAGGTACAAGGTTCTAATACTTAGGACACGAAATCGAATAAAGCCGAAGATAGCGGAGTTATAAAATCCACACTTCGCAAATATATTACAGCCGCGTGCGATACGGACGACTTCATTCCGCTTTCTTCGCCTGAATCTTTGAGCGTTTTAATAATAAATCATATTTTTAAAATTTCTTAAATCATTAAAATAATATAATAGCAAAGACTGAAAAGCTGGATTCTGCATAAGGCTTCAAATACTTTTTTATGGCATAGCGGACAACAGAGCAGGTGGGTCTCCTATATAGTAAGGGGCATGGGCAACCGCGTCACATTCCGCGCATTGATTGTGTTCCCGACTTTTTGCGCACCTTAAGCGGCATTTTAAGTGCCTCTGATATCCTCTTTCACCAAATGAAACAGTACAAGTAACGTTTCACACTGAGTATTCTGTGAGTTCGTGGTATTACTTCGGACAAGCGGGCCATATAGTATGTTAGCATATGCTTCAACATGTCTCTTCACGGATGAAAAATCTAAATTAATTTGTTAAATATAAAAGTACTTACATTAACTTTGATATACTTATGCACTCCATATTTCGGATCAGACAAACGCGCCGGTGGCTCCAATCTTGGCTTGGAAGCCCATGGATTTCTAAACGGATTCTTCAAATAACTCACCAACATATACAAAAGAGACGTTGCCGAATAGAAAAATGTCAATGCATTTGCTAAGGCGATCCTTTTAATTATCTTTAACACACTCATGTTTCATACAAAACACTTTTCACGTGTTTCATATACCGATGTTGAGAAACCACTGAGTGAGGCGTGAGCATTGAGCAAGTCCGTGCGTAACTCGTATGAATTTTAATAAGATGATGATGATGATAATGATTAAATTAAACTATAAGCTATAAAATCCTTAATTGTTATTCGAAACACAAACCTCATGTGCAAAATCAACAATCTAGAAAGCTAGGGACCGAATTTTTAATTTTTCAAAGGCACTTGAAATTATGGCGTAAAAATCGGATCCCCTGATGGTAAGAGCGTAGCAAATAGTAGGTAATTTAATACATAAATAAACTAAATTTATTTTTCCTTTCTACTGGGCTTATTTAATAAATTATTAATAATGCACCTCTACAAGAGTGCAAAAATTTTCAAGACCTTATTTTAATAAACAAAAAGCTGATTTATAGTCCGAAACAGAGCTAAACTATCCATGATAGTGTGTCGTCCATAGACAACCGCGCTACATCAGCGCTTTTCTTGTTTTCTATGGGACTATCAATAACTCACCTGACCCGTTATATATATATTTAGAGTTTTAGTTTCATTTATGAGATCTATAATTCCAATTACAATATCAGAGACTTTGCCCAAAGATAACAAGTGCTTTAACGAAAGTTTCTATAGAGTGCAATTATATTTCAAAATAAATACGTATAAGAATAAAATTTATTTAAACATAAAACAAATGTTCGTGTTACAAAGTCTAGTTAATTGGAGATTCCGTAATTAGACATTCAGCGGAAGGAAATAGCATTTTTTCATTTACTGAGAATTTCGACTAAATCAAGTTCGAGTTGTCGAGATTCCACTGTATTTACTTTAATATTCGACCAACGAACCCAATAATGCCAACGACCGACAGACCTTCGATTTCAAACAATTAAATTACATTTGTAAATATCGTTATCACTAGACAAGGGCGCTCCCGGCACGAAAACGCGGGAAATTTGTAAAAATAACATTTGTCGTAAAATTACAGTTATAAACGTCAACCGAGGTCATTCCATGTTAGAAAGAGACAACGGTATATTATTAACACCGTCTAGAAGGCGCCGGTCCTGTACCTGGCTGAATTTTACTAAACACAGAACACTAATGGTTTTATTACATTGCTATATATAAATAAATCAATTAAACATACTCTGTGCCGCCATTTTTATTCCCTTGGCTTTACGTATATCCCCAACAATCTCTAACAAGTTAGTGTTCGTGTGTTAATACCGTTGTTGATCTGTTTCGGCCTCGTTTGGTAGAGCCAGGTCTTCTATACCCTTCCACAGGTCATTTAGGTCGCTGGAGAATATCCTCGCTGGATCCGATGAGAAATTGTATACGTTGCGTGGATAAAACGCGTCGCTACTTTCTTTGTTAAGCCGTTCCATTGTCTCCTTCTCTATTTTCTCCAAGCGCTCAATCGCCTTATTCGGATCGGCAGGCTGTGGTCGATTGTTGAAATCTATGTCGATTTCAATTCTGGAGAGAAAATATATTATTTTTAATATAACATTACGTTGACCGAGCGTGTATCTCACTTTCTAAACACAATGTGTATTTTGTGTGCCCGTGGTATCAGTTTGGATGAGCTGGCGCAATTAATGCGTTGCCATATACTAAAGGCTCTCCCACAGGTGCGAGAGTATTAAGACATTCGCCCAACCACTGTGAAACCCTTCCATAGACCGAATAAAGTACAAATTAAATTATAGCTGTCTGGACCGGGATTTCAACCCGATACCTCTCGCTTCATTGCAGGCTTTTAAAACCACTTAACGAGGCTCTCAAACAAAATTTATAGCGTCAATTTACCTTAGATTGTTTTATCACAGATGTGTTATTTTAATAGATATGTTACAGTACAGTTATAAGTACTGGCTGTATATATAACCGTATCTGTATATAAAACGTCATAATTTAAATTTATTTAAATTTTTCTCGATAGATTTTGGCATGGCTTTCGAATATAATTATGGCCACGATTGTAATATTGTTTGTTCATTATCGTCAGTCCAGTTATACGGTATAAGCTATTCTTATTGGCTAACAACGATGTAATTATGTACCATAAGTCTTATAAAAAATAATAATGCGTATAATTGTCATCCATTTTGTGCAATAGCAACAAGCTATTTTATTTCCCACTGAGAAATATTAACTTACCCAGTGTTCTGTTTAAACTTGTCCCACACTTCCGTGTCGAGAGCCCGTGGTATCTCAGCGGCAACGGCACGAGAAGCAACCTCCAGTGTTTGTTCCGAAATAATATCTGAATCTGTTCGACAAAGTTATATATACTAAAAAAAATGTATTGCGTTGAATATTAAGAATAACATCTTCAAATATATTTATTTCAACTTCTAATGCTGACTTAATAACATTTCAATTTGCATTTTTGTTTTGTTTGTTTGAACGTGCTAATCTCAGAAACAGCTTGTTTGCAGAAACACTGAAAGCTGTGTTAGACAGTTAATTTATAAAGGAAGTGTATTGCATATTTTTTATTTTTCATGGGATAGCGGAGAACGGAGCAGGTGGGTCTCTAGTATAGTAAAAGAACACCGCCGCCCATCACCAGCCGCGCCACAGTCCGCTCATTGGTTATATTGCCGACTTTTTAAGCCGCTTGAGCGGCATTTTTAAGGGCCTCCGATGTCCTTATTTAGTCAGCGAAACACAGTATTAAGAGACTCGACCGGCCACAGTCAAGCCTTTCCAGAGACCGAATAAATTATAAATTAAATTGTAATTTACTATTGTCTGGACCGGGATTTGAACCCGATACCTCTCGCTTCGTGGTAGACTTATTTAAGCACTTGGCTACGAGGCTTCCAGAAATTATTATTGTTTATATAATCTTATTGGAAAAACTGTGATTTAGAAAGTGGCTGTGGGAAATTTATATGTTCAGTGACCCGTCGTGTTTACAACATCAGCCCGTTTTGTTGTATCAGTTACGAGTCGATTGCTGTATTATTATATAACTTGTGTCTTTAGACATTTCCTTAAAGTAAGTTTACACACGTGGGAGAGCCATGCTGAAGCATTTGCTAACGCAGTAATTGGGCCGGTTCGTTCAGAGTATACCATGGACTCGCAGAATACGTAGCGTGAGACGGTAATTGTACCTGCTCGAAACGGTGCTTCTACTGTGTGTCGCTAAAGTGAATATATCGGAGGTTCTTAAAAATGCTGCTAAAGCGGCTTTAAAGGCCGACAAAACAAAAAAAAGCTGAATTTAGCTATTCTGTCGTTCGTTATATATTTAAAAACATATACATATATCGCTAACTATTATGAGGCAATTATGATATATGAGGCTATTGCTAATTGCAGCCAGACGCAGTACTATTTTATACTGGTATTCTAGGATTACGTATTCTTCTGGACGAGCCGGCGGAATTAGTGCGTCAGCATCGCTTTCCCATGGGTGCGACAATGTTAAGACACTCGCCCACTGTCAAACTTACAAAGATTCGAACCTAATGCATCTCGCTTCGTGGTAATCTTATAAAACCAATGAACTACGAGGCTCTACAATATACTTTTCTTCTCTGTGGCGATATTATTAATACATTTATGTTATATTTACTTGAACTCTCACGGCTAGTCCTAGGCCTTCGCAAAGCCCTCGCCAGATTCCCACAAACAGGTCCGCTCGATGTCAGATTACTACCACCGCAATGCCATTCATTATCTTAAAATGAATTTACTATTTATTAACCATAAAAAAATAATTAAATGCTGTAATATACGGCTGTGGATAACTTTTTTATTAACTGAGCGAAACACAGTAGAAGTACCGTTTCAAGTACAACTACCATTTCACGCTGAGAATTCTGTCAGGCCGGGTATCACTTCGAACGAGCCAGCCCAATTAGTACGTCCGCATATGTTTTATCACTTCCTAAAACATGTTTCCATCTATCACATACAAACTACGGACGAGTTGAATATGCGCATTATTTTTATTTCTCTATTTTAGAATGACATTTAGAGTAAAGGACATAGTTAAACAAAGAGATACCTATGAATATAGCGTTACGAAGCTAATATACCGTAATTGGCAAGTACAATTGCGGCTGTTAGGTCTATGACACCGCTGTTTCTTCCGTCATTTCAAATGAAGTATTAAATATAGAATTACTAAGGGTCATCAAACATTACATTGTAACTACGTGTTTAAACAAAACATGTTTAAAAATGTGGAACTTAGAATAAATACGCAAGAGGCATGATAAATAAGTGACAAAATAAACATGTCCAATGTCACCTTCTTTGACAGTTTATTATTTATTTGTTTTTATTAGTTCTACAGATTTAAAATATTATCAAGGCCTGACGACGTCTGTCAGTTCAACTACTTTTAAGAGTTATTATGAACCATAATTAGGTTTGGGGTTTATAAAAATAATTAACAGATAATAATATAAGGTATTCATAACAGTCCAAAGGAGAGGCCTATGTCCAGCAGTGGACGTCTTACGGCTGAAATGATGATGATGATGATGATGAATATAAGAACAAGTTTTAAAGTAATAATAAATATCTACCACATGAATTAATTAAATACCATTTCACAATCCCATAGTTTGAATAAAATTCCATACCTAATAAAGTACTTATGACGTGTAATTTAGAGGGTAACTTTCTTTCCATTGCTGTTCTTGGTCTTTGTGGAATATTTGTCTTTGGTCTTAAACCGGCGCACTCTGTGGTCGCTGGTCGTCTACGAATTACTGGTTGGATCGGTTCCAAAGATCGCTGAAGAGCTTCAGACTGTGATTTGAAAATAACGCGGGTTAAAAATCTCGTATGAATATATAAAATGTACTTTTTCAATCATTACTTTCTTTCCGAGACATTGATATGAGCTTCTCAGCCCACATACATAAACCCATGGTAATCCATGGGTTTATGTATGTTTATGTGATTACATTTCATTTTTGTATAACGGGCAATAGAGAAGAACGGTTTCCACTATGGTAAGAGATCACTGTCATTGTGTTGCCGGCATTTTACGCCGCTTAGCGGTATAATTCTATTAGTCTGCATTTTTTATTCGATTAAGACAATGCAACTAATAAAAACCTGACAACTAATAAAAACCTGAATTTTACCTCATGTGATGGACCTGGTTGTGGTTCGTCGAAGTCAGTTTTATCTGGTTCAATATCACTGACGTCAGCATCAGAATCCGATGCTTCTTCCAATTCATTTAAAACACCTATTTATAAAAAAAATCGTTAGTTTTTTTAGCTGTTCTATTACGCCGATTGGGCAGTATTATTATTTCAAGTATCTTCGAGAACCTCACTTAATAAGCTAAGATAGAACAGCTATTGTTTGATGCTGACTATTCTCTGGACCCAGACTGCGAACGAATTGGCCCAATTAGTGTGTCAAAGGGTTTATGGTATCTACGAATCTCAATTTATCTTCTTCCTTCTTCTTCGACTTCCAAGTAACTTACTATTATCATTCTGCAGAGGATAGTCATCCAGATGCGTCAGCATTGGCAAAGACGATGATACAATAGTGTGGTACTCCATCAGGTCAGCCAAAGGTGTCCCTCTCAATGTCAAACGTCGTAATGAACCACAGACACCCAGTGTCCATAGACGACTTGATTCTTCTAGAGGGTTGCTGTCAAATCATTCATTCGATTTATAGACATAAATTTAGTATAAAGGAATCCCAAATCTTGGTACCAAACCCAATCTTCGAGTAGTAGGATAGTTATTTTTTAATTTGGTGACAGTAACTTTAAAAAACTGGTTCTAATGTCACAGATATAATAAATAAATATGAAATAAAACGGTTAAACCAATGTTTGTCAAGCTTTTTGTCCCAATGTAATATTTCTAAATATTTACTTCTCTCATACATAATAATTAGGAGCGGACAAACTCCGCGGTGTATCCCCGATTAAATATACTTGATGCATCAAATCACTCTGTTGAATTTTCAGTAACATCAAATGAAATTATACGTAATAATTATTTACCTATTTTTTATTATTATTTTTTAGATAGCTCGTAGGAATAATATTTAAGTGATATCGAGTCCCTTTTGAAATTGCCCCTCTTAAACAGCGGATTAAATACATACTCAGCTAGATTAAGGGTGAACAGTTTCTGCAATACCGCCAATGGATTAAGATCACGCAGACGGTTTCCCGCTGCATGTAGTTCTCTCAATGTCCCTAGGCCCCAAATTCCATCCAGTGACGTAAGCCCACAACGATTTATACTTAGAATCTGAAAAAAAAAGTTACTTAAGAAATCATCATATTGAACCAGACAACACTCTATAGTTAGCTCTATATCTTCTCTGATCGTGTTTGGCACGCCAGCCTTGTCCTAAAGCTCGTCCAATGGTCGCCTGGATGGGTTTTTAAAACCGGACTGACAACTCGAGCCATACCTTCAGGGCTACATTAGGCAACAAGGCACGAACACCTGTCCGTCAGGATTAAAGGGTCGTTCGGTGCCTGTAGCAACAACTACAAGTTTAAAGCAAAGTACGAAAACTTAACAACCTTCAAATGAACAAGGCCAATGCCTAGGTCTCTCAGAGAGGATATTGCGCTTCCATCGAGTGTCAAATTCCTTAGTCGCGGAGCCAACACATGGAGACGCCTTAGACCGATGCGTTCAGCAACCACCTTCAATTTTGCTTCGCGGATTCTCAAAACCTCTTCGTCGGTAGTGACACCGCTACTTTGCTTCTACAAATTAAATTTAAGTTGAAAAACTCTAAGTCGATGGAAGGACAGTCCTTCAATAGTTAGAATACTTAACTTGCTGGGGTTGAAAACAAAAGCTTTAAGAATTTCCCAGCCAGAATATATACCAAAATTTTAATTTTAACATTGATACCATAAAATTACAATTTAAATGTTTTATTTTCTTAATGTAAAAAAATTTAATACTTATTTTATTATGATGCAAGAAAAAACTTCTCAAATATTTTAATTAAGTAGTAGTATCATCAATTGATAATAAATATTTTTAATTTCAACAAGTATAAATATTATGAAATGTGCGGTAAATCATGAAAATTAAAACTTAATCAAATAAATGTCTAATATGTTAAATAAACTTGATTAATAAGTCTTAAAAATATGTCATTAATTTAATTTGTTCTATTATTAACAAAGCAATGTTATAATTATTACTTTTTAGAATTGCTCCTGCTCAAATATGTTTGCTAATCTCGTAATAATTATACTTTCATAACTTAATTTGAATTTATTATCAATAAATTAAAGTTGACATTTGAATTAGAGTTGAAATTAAAAACGCTCATTCCTCATTTATTCTTTACATAGAACTGGCGATTTATTATTTTCAATTAATTAATTACAAATTTGTACTAACAAGCAATTCGATTAATGTCAATTCCCGTGGTATTATGATGCGCCTGTAACCTGGCAATCGTCGCTCCAATTCGTCTTGTCCTGGTGGTTGTTCGGGCTCAGGTGGTCGTAATGCCAAGGCCCTTTAAAATAAATTCAACTTCATTAGTAGGTTTCATTTAAAATATGAAATATATAGAGTATGAATTCAATTCGTTCAAAGCGCTAAGTTACAAAAAAAATCTATCATCAAAAACAAAACTTACTGTTTTCTGTGTCTGCAGTTATAATAGGCCTAATATTATTTTGTAAATAATACATTTTATTAGCATATTCTCTAGGCTTACTGGGCGTTTAACTTAATAATACAATGAAAAAGCAGTAAAGCCTTTAAATTGTATTAGAGGTAGTGCATGATAAGGGCTGTATTATAAATTTGGGTCGATAAAAATAAGATATGAATTCACCTATGATTTTGGAAAAGTATCTTCTAGAAAATTTCCCTTTCAGTTTAAAACATCCGTTAGAAATTAACGTCGTATAATGTACAAGATCCTGATAGTCAAATGAAATCAGATGGTAGGGTTCTGTGCAGAGACCGCGTTAAAATCCGCCTCACCGGAAATGTGTCGTAAAGCCCACCCCGTGAGCTTCCGACCGGCCGCTCAGGCGGCCAACGTTCTCGCGATGGCCCAAGCCGAGGTTTGGGTCTCGCAGGAGACGCCCTTGTGCAAGTCGTGGCACAAATAAATTCTCGGCGAGCCTACGCCTCGCCCCAAAAGTCCGCGAAAAGCTGTGAGAAAGCCTAATGCCAACAACGATAGTCATTAAAAAAAGGCTTTATCTAAAAACGAGACCTCTATTTACCTAAATAATGGCGTTGCTCGAACATTATGAAGTTCAGAGGAGCTTGCACTGGAGACCTCTGATGGTGATGGGGAAGCAATAACACTCGGTGTTCTCGGTGCCGCTCCCAACTCCACACTAGGCGCCTCATGAAATGGCATAATACTGAAAGATTTTATAAGCTTTATAATGCCATTTTATTTCAAACAGCTTATAGATATACTGTATACATTACAAAACTAACAAGTTGAACCATCATTATTTTTATTGTGTATTTAAAATAACAAATTCGTTGCTACGGACTACCTACTGCGACTGTTTGCTTTTAACAGGTTTTACTAAAGACACCTAATATAAATTAATGTAAACCATAATATATTAGTTTTTTTTCAAACTTTTGTTTAGTTTTAAATATTTTGCTATAATTTTATTTACTAAAGTACGAAAACCTTTTATTCAAGATTATTTGTCCAGTCTGTGGTTAACTACGTCTGGCATAAGATTAGGATTAACTACCTATGGTTCACTTTCAGTTTTGGCGGGAATTGCACAAAAGTTAATACGACTGTCGAATCTGCAAATTACAAATTTTGCAAGTTGTATCAGTTATTTAGATCACTGTTAATTTCGTCAAATTCTATAAAAATGCCGGAATCAACTAATTTTGTATTGAAACTTAGTAATTCTTCTGAAAAACATGATGAATATCAATACTTAAACACAGTAAAACAAATAATTGAAACAGGTATAATACTTTTTTTAAAGATGCTTTCTCTTAAGAATCAGTTTTAGTTTATCACAATTGCCCTATTAATGCTTTAGTGAATACAAATATATCATAATTTACATTTATTTTTAGGTGATAAGCGTGTAGATAGGACTAGGGTAGGAACCCTATCTATATTTGGAGTTATGCAAAAATATTCACTTAGGAATAATGTACTGCCTCTGCTTACTACCAAGCGGGTTTTCACTAGAGGAGTGATTGAAGAACTACTTTGGATGATATCAGGTTCAACAGATAGTAAAAAATTAACACAGAAAAAAGTTCACATTTGGGATGCTAATGGTTCTCGTTCTTTTCTTGATAATTTAGGATTTACACAGAGAGAGGAAGGTTTGTTACTTTTACTTTTGTTTAAATTAACATTTTAAACAAGTAGCCTACAGCTAATAAGCCCTATTTTAAATTGTGGTATTAAATATTCAATTTTACTTAAGGTTATGAAATATTACTTTTTTACTCTGTATTTGTTTAATATTAAGGTGATCTTGGCCCAGTATATGGTTTCCAATGGAGGCACAGTGGTGCAACATATATAGACTGTAAAACTGACTACAGTGGACAAGGGATTGATCAATTGCAGAATGTAATAAATTTGATAAAGTAAGTAGTAACTTATTATGGTTTCCTAGCATGGATGGTTTGGATATATATTTTATTATTTAATATGAATTATAGGAAATTAATAAAATCTTGTTCCTTCTTTTACTTCACAATATGTAGTTAAATTACTTCATTTTTTAGGAAAAATCCAGCAGACAGAAGAATACTGATGTGTTCTTGGATCCCAAATGATCTTGGTAAAATGGCACTTCCACCTTGCCACTGCCTTGCTCAATTTCATGTTTCTAATAATAGACTTTCCTGTCTGTTATATCAGAGAAGTGCTGACATGGGACTTGGTGTACCTTTTAATATTGCAAGTTATGCATTATTAACTCATATGATTGCTCATGTAACTGGGCTTGAGGTAAGTTACTATAACCACAATAACTATAAAGCCCATATAATCCTTTCATTAATACATTGTAAAATATTTTCAGGCAGGAGAATTTATACATACTATAGGAGATGCTCATGTATACCTTAATCACATTGAACCCTTAAAAAAACAGTTAGAAAGGCACCCAAGACAATTCCCAACATTGGAGTTCTGTAGAAAAATTGAATCAATTGATGATTTCAAATTTGAGGATTTTATCATTAAAGATTATGAGCCTCATCCAAAGATTGAAATGGACATGGCTGTGTAAAAGTATTGTTCACTATTATACAGCTTTTGTGGCAGAAGTGTATTACTAGGCTAATTTCCAATAAGTCATAATTGAGTAAAAATCCAAATAATGCCTTAAATTGTTTTTAATAAAAAGCCAAAAATAAAATCCTAACTTTCACATATTTTAGTAGAAAGGCCCATTTTAACTAATATACTAAATTATATAAATTTGAATATGGTTAGTATTAAAATAAGTATATAAATTATAAAATGAAATTATTTTATTGAACTTAAACCCTGTTAACTAAATACTTAAATTACCCAAGATAAAAGTCAAATCTTAAATGGTGATGCAAAATTTTGTTATTTTAAATTAAAAATGATTATTTTTTAAATCTAAAATAATATTGTTACCTTACAATCTAGACAACATTCTTATCATATTGAAGATTTGTACATTCTTTGCATTTTTAAGTTATAAATTTAATTCAAATGATGACCCCTACTATAAGAGAATTATTCAAAAAGCTAAAATATGGACATTTCAAATATTCTACAATTGAGGTTATGGAATATCTAAAAATAATATAATAGAAAAGAAAAAAAATAATTGCATATTATCAACACATTTGATCATCCGGTTGTGAAACCTGAAAAAGAAACCATATTAAATAAATATTCTCTCAATATAATAAAAATGTTTGATTCTCATAAAGTTTATAAAAGTAATACCATATCATAGTGAAATCATTATAATCTGTCCGTGGAAGCCAGTATGTAACAGTATGTTTACAAGTAGATAAAAAATATAAGTATTACTATTGTTTCTTGTATGAAGTGTATTAAAGTCAACTTTAATGCCTAAATGTTCCATTGTATTTAAGCATAAACTTCATAAAGATCCAAAATTTCATCATGTAGAAATATTAAAAGGTGAAAGTAAATCAAATAAATAATTATTAATTATTTTAATTACATGATTAACATATATTTCTCTGTATAGTGAAAAACTCTGGAGTTCATGTATATATAAACAAAAAATGGATCACTTTTTTTTATATTTAGTTATTTAGCCAACAAAGGCAATGTGATATACATTTTGATTTTAATTATGTAAAACTAACAAAAATGTCAAATTATTTGAAAAAATAATTTTTCTTTACCTGCGTTTGTTCTTCTAACCTACTACTTGGTACAGGCAATG
>DWCF01004249.1:0-17008 GCA_018230265.1 Delias oraia
GTAAGTCTGTTATGACATGGGTGACTAAAAATAGAGAGAGTTAAGAGATCACCGCAGCCCATGGTCATCGCGCCACAGTCCTCGATTAGGTTATATTGCCGGCTTTTTAAGCTGCTTGATATGTGAGGGATATTGGAAAATTCGATCAGTTATCAGTTTCAGCAGTATAAAAAGCAACACAACGAAAGCAGTAATTTGTGGATCTCATAACATCATTACCTACTAAATATAGTAGCGTTATATAATAGTAAAAAAAGTAAACAATTATAATTAGTTTTTCTTAATACTTAATAAATCGACTGAAAATTGAAATCTGTGATTCTTATTTACTGATTTACTTAGCTATAAATTAGAAAAATGTATGGATTTTTACGACAGATAATTTGTCATCATTTTAAATCATCATCAATCATCTAATTTATTTTAACTATATGACTTTTAATATCTGATAAAATGAGAAAATTATAATATAGCGGACAACGGAGCAGGTGGATCTCCCATATGATAAGAGAACACCGCATCCCATGGACAACCGCGTCTCATTCTACGCATTGGTTGTTTCCGGCTTTTTACGCCACTTAAGCGTCATTTTAAGGGCCTCCGATATCCTCATTCACTCTGCGAAACACAGTACAAGTACCGTTTCACGCTGAGTATTCTGTGAACCCGTATCACTTCGGACCAGCTGGCCCAATTAGTTCGTCAGCTTATGCTTCAGCATGAATCTCCCACGGGTGAGCAAAGTTCTTGTATTGTACAGTGATACACATCCTAGTTCCCAGTTATAATATTTAAGCTATTGTTTTAGTCACGACATGTTGTTCTCATTATGTAACAAAACTGTATTAACAATTAACTAGGAAGTCTGACATCTTAATTCACAGTCTGTAGAGATTGTACATACAAATATTCAAACGCTACTTCTGTGTCGACAATAATATACGTAACTTTTATAGTCAGTGATCGCCGCCCAGCGACAGCCACGCAACAATCCGTCCTTAGTTTGTGTTGTCGGCTTTTTACGCCGCTTTAGCGGTATTATGTCACGAACTTCCGATATCCTCAATCACTCAGCAAGCGCGGACTGTAGCACGGTTGTCCATGGACGGCGGTGTTTTCTTACCATATACGAGAGCCACCTTCTCCATTGTTCGCTATATTATGAAAAATCATCAAAAACCAAACAGGTAGGTACTCAATTAGTAAAAATATAAACATACGTTTATTATTCATAAGTTTTATTATTTAAAGCAAAGGTCTTGCCTTACCGAATATGTCGGACGGTGCGAAGCCATTGCGACAGCGTGCGTCTATTGAATAATGATTCCATTGGCGGTTCATTATAGCTTCATATTCTTTAGTCTATGGATTATAGATGGGTTTACTATAACAGAGTTTTTTGCGAATCGTAACATCTAGTGTGTCATGTTTTATAATATTTTTTAAAGTTACACGTGTTAAATGTGTTTTACATGTGTAAAACTTTAGGATTCTTAAGAATAAACTACTCGGGAATGTGCACAATTAAAGTATATATAGTTAAAGTAATATAATTCAGTCAAATTCGATGTTGGTCAAATTAGCAATAAAACTATTTTTTTCATGGTTCAGCGGAAAATGGAGCATTTGGGTCTCCTATATGGTAAGAGAACATAGCCGTCCATGGACAACCGCGCCACAATCCATGCATTTGTTGTGTTGCCGGCTTTTTACGCCGCCTAATTGGAATTTTTAAGGCCCTTCGATATCCTCACTCACTCAGCTAAACAGTAAAAGTACCGTTTTACGCTAAGTAGTCTGTGAGTCCGTGATATCACAATAATAAATGCGTAAGCATATATTTCAGCAAGGCACTTACACGGGTGTAAATAAATATTTTTGTGTTTTATACATGAACGGAAATAAAATATGTACTTATACCTACCACATAACTTTTTCCCTAAGTAATCTTCTTGTCTGTTAAGAAAGTTATTATATAAATTTATTTTTAAATGCCTCGATATTTTTTTCACTCAAAAAATAGTTTATGTAATTGTAGTTTTTTAAAGAGTCTTACGACTGTGTTATGTATACCACGGGCTCAAAGAATACTCAAGAGTTAAACGGTACTTGTACAGTGTTCCCTGAGTGAGTGAGGATATCGGAGGCGCTTAAAGTTTTTCTCTTACCATATAGGAGCTCAGGTATACCACCTACTCCGATGTCCGGAATACCATAAAAAAAGAAACTTATACAATTTCCATTGTTAAAATTTCTTTTACAATATAGTATTCCTATCGTTTGAGTAGTTAATGTGTAACAGCGTAACAAACACACGTCAGTTATTCACAGTATCTTTCAAGTGACCAGTCATAGTAATTATTCACCCCTGACTCTGTTCCCCTAACTATTATGCCATTGCGGTCCCCCATTTAAAACTTTAATGGTTTTTGCGGCGAAGTAGCCATTTTGAAATTGGCAATCTTCAACTACTTACATATTGGTACGTAATGGTGTCTTGTGATTTTGTGTTCATAAATAATGAAAGATATGAGTACATTTAATAATAAATTACAAACTAGTGGACCCGGCAGACGGCATTCTGCCCGGTTCGCTACCTAACGGTTGCGATTTATTATATTTTGGCCAATATACATAATGTCTTTATAAATCATAGCATAGTGTTTTTCTGATATATGATATAGCTATATAGTAGCTAAGTTTAAATAAAAGCAAAGCGACAAACAAACTTTCGCGTTAATTTTATAAATAATATTTATTAATATTAATAATGTCTTTAATTATGTATCACATATTTTAGTTATCATAAATTTGACTAACTAAAGACTGTTTTCGTTGCGTTAGTAATTTTATTTATTTTTATTACGTAGCGAACAAAGGAGCAGGTATTTCTGATGAGTAGCTGGTAAGAGATCTAAGTTACCAATGAACTACACCACTACTATGTATTTTTGCTCTACTATTTACAATCCGCGGTTTAGTTGTGTTCCCGGCTTTTTACACCGCTTAGCGGTACAACTTAATGTTTATGAACATTGAATTCTCAGAATGTCAATCCCAAATATACCCCGAAAGGAGGGATTGTGTTAATACATTTCCTAAATCCTATTAATTATTATTAGAAATTATTATGTATTATCCTATCCAAGAGGGAGGCCTTTGTCCAGCAGTGAACGTCTTACGGCTGAAATGATGAATTCCTAAATAAAAAATAGCTACCCAGTCACAAATACTAGGTTCAGAGACAAGACATTGAAATAGGGAAAATAAAATTAGGTATTTAACATTCCCTAGATAGAGACTTTTCTGAAGAGATCATTATGTATAATTGCGAACTAACATTTCAATGAGCAGTGACGTCCTTTTCAAGTATTATTTCTCAAGTATGCGGTAATCGCTATTACAAGTGGTTTTACAAAATTCTAACTTAGGTTATATGTGAGGTTGTATATCTATGAATTTTCCAAATTAGATAGAATATAAAAAAATTAGGCGGGTCGTGATCAAATGGTCTTCATTTACCAGGAAGGACCCGTATGTGTATGTATATGTTACCATGGGCTTACGGAAACAGGCATGAAATAGCACTTGTACTGTGTTTCAATGAGTGAGGGTATCGGAGGCACTTGAAATTATACTGCTCAAGGATAAAAAGCTAGCAACACATCCAATGCCGAACTGCAATGCGATTGTCCATGGGCGGCGCTGTTCTTTCACCATATAGGAGACCCACCTGCTCCGTTGTCCTCTTTACAATATAAAAAAATAACAATTCTATTTGTGACAGCTTGAAGTTCTGCAAACTTTAACCACAAGAGTCATACATCGCAAGATGAACAAAACGTGGTAACCTAATTTCATGCGCTGGTGACCGCTGCCACCTACGAACCGTAACAAGACCGCGAGAAAAAAATCTGATCACATTATCAACTACGCACGTTATATGAACGAATGAGATCATATCTGTTATTTAAAGGTATAGTGGACAGCGGAGCAGATGGGTCTCCTATACGGTAAGAGAACACATCATGGACAACCGCACCACAATCCACGCTTACTATGTTGGCAGATTTTAGACACTTTTAAGCGAATAATTTTAAGGGCCACAGATATCCTCACTCACTAAGCGAAACTGTGGTATCACTTCGGACGTACCGGCCCAATAAATGCGTCAGCATAGCTCTCCCACGGGTACAACATTTGAGACACTCGGTCGGCCACTGTCAAGCCTTTCCAGAGTTGGAACTAAAACCACCGGTCCTTTTAGCTGAATCCAGAAGACCACATGACACTCCCATTCCCAGAACAAACTATCTTAATCTGTCGATTATTGAAAGCATAAATATTATCTTAACAATTCACGCAAGTACTTGAAATGTTCCATCTGATCCGATAAAGTTTATTATATCAATACTATGATTAATTCAATGACAAACAAAGTTGATATCATTATTATTATTAGTAGCTGATCCAACAGTTTTATCAGTTCAATCAGTATCTTTGGTCTCTTCGGCCTTTTGGTATCTTCCGTATCTTTATTTTTAAAGAGGTAACAGCACTGGGTTCTAGCCCTTCAGAACCTATCATTATTTCTTAACAAATTTAAAAAAAAATCTTGAGCAGGAGGCTCATTTAGGATAAGCGGGAGGCTCATTTTCACCCGTGGGAGAGACATGCTGAAGCATATGCTTCAGCATGTCTCATATGCTTCAGCATATGCTGACGCACTAATTGGGCCGGCTCGTCCGAAGTGATAATACCGGCTCACAGAATACTCAGCGTGAAACCGTACTTGTACTGTGTTTCTCAGAGTGAGAATATCGAAGGCCCTTAATAGTGCCGCTTAAGAGCGTGAAAAGCTGGCAACACAACCAATGCGCGGAGCGTGGCGCGATTGTTATTGAGCGGCTCTTACCATATAAGAGATCCAACTGCTACGATGTCCGGAATATCACTCAAGCCCCTGCCGGACCGTGCCTTTTGGACTTTTAGGTCTAGGCTTTAGGCTACCTTTAGGATTAGGTACGCTGTATTTTGAAGGTTTGAACTTTAACTGCATATTAATTTAGCCAAATTGCATAATTATTTTTAAAATGTTTATGATAAAATTTAACCAGTTTTAAACGTAAACTTCAAAAAACAACTTTTATAAATTAATATTAAAACATAACGCAACGAGTGTTATTTTTATATTAATTTGTATTTATATTATTTTTTATTTCGAACTAAAAATAAATTTCAAAAAATAAAAAAATATATTCGACATAAATGTGGTCTGTCTAGTCTAGATAGATGATTCGTTGCTTATTGTTACTTAAAAACAATTTTAGCTGAGTATTTCGTAATTTTTTAAGAAAATAATAACAAATATATTGAATATTAATGGTATTAAATAAGAAATAGATTGGCAAACGTAGTTTGCCTATTAGATAGTAATTATAAAGATTCAAGACGAAAATACATATATAAAACAAAAAGTTTGTCAATGAAATCTCTCATTAATAAAATGATACTAATGCGACTTTCTAACTTAAATACAAATGTCTATAATTAATATTGGCCAGTGGACCCTTTCTCGTACTGTAGAATAGGAAAGTTCTCTCCCAAACCGCGAATATCACGTGACTGAACCCTTCGTGCTGGTGAAAGTCAGAAACCACACGCATGGAATCATCCATATAGTATCGTATTGACAACGTTAGCCGTCGTTATCTTTCCAAATTAGAAAAAGTGAAATTCTTTAACTCAACAAGCGACTCTTGCACTATTGAAACGGTATTTCTTATTGATGACTCTCCGATCTGTACCGTGATTAGGAAACAGTATAGTAATTTATTTATTTTTTAATTCTATAGCGGACAACGCAGCAGGTGGGTCACCTATATGGAAAGAGAATACCGCCGCCCGTAATCTACCGAAAGCTACCGTAACGCCCAAAACACCAGGTAAAATCCCGGGTAATCATAGAATTTATAATTTAATTTGTAAAAAAATTCAGTCTGATAGAGCTTGACAGAGGCCCGTTGAGTGTCTTCGTGAGCACCGGCTTGTCTGAAGTGATACCACGGGCTCACAGGATACCAGTGTGTAACACTACATGTACTGTTTCATGTTAAAAAAGTTTAAAATACTGAAAATTACTTATAACGAATCAATTACATTGAATTAAATATTTTTTCAGACAAAATATTGGTCTTGAGAATGTTTCTCTCAACATAAATAAACCAAATTAATTACCAATTGAGACTCAACAGTCTGAAACTTTACTTTTTGGGACGTTCATACGTGGCTATGTAAAAATTACTTTTGTCAGTAAAACATCTAACAAAACTAAGACATATTTTTTAATACAAATTAAAAAACTACTATTTCTATAATAAAATTCTAGTAATATAAATAAATTTCTATTTTACTTCTAACTTGGTAAAATCATAGTTCAGGCTTTGATTTTCGTCTCAAAACAGAAACATCGTAAACTCTCTCATACTAATTATAAAATGTATTCCCCATTCCATTTCAACGTCTAACATTTAGCGTTAAAAAACTTAATTGAAAACCATTCGCCCCTCCGCATACAAAATCCTATTTAGGAAACATATGCAAAGTCATGAACTGCACTATTTAATGCATTTCTCGCAACATTCATTCCGTCGGTTTCAAAGGGCTATTAATAATGATTTATGGAAAAACCCGCGAGTCCAGACAGGCTTCCCTGAATCGCCGTTATAAAATGCCTATTGAGATGGCCAGTCTGTTTTTATTTTTTTATTTGTATATCAAGAAACGGAGCACCGGCGCCCATAGACAACAACAATGTGCTTAGGTTATGTTGCCGGCTGTTTACGCCGCAGTAGTGGAATAATTTCATGGCCCTCGGACAAAATCACGCACTCAGCGAGACAAGTACAACTACTGTTTCACGCTGGTATTCTATGAGCAGTTCTTCTCTATGGTAAGAGATCATCGCCGCCTATGGGCAACTGCGTCACAATCCAAGTCTTGGTTGTGTTGACAGCTTTTTCCGACGCTTAAGTTGTATTATTTTATAGGCTTCGATATCTTCAAATACCGTTTGACTTTGACATATAGTGTGCCAGTATCGCTTCGGACGAGCCGACTCAATTAATGCGTCAGCATGGCTTGGTATGAGTCTTGAAATTTTCATAGGTGAGAGTTTTCAATTATATATGGAATAATATTTATATATATGTGATATTCTAATTGGCTTTGAATCACTTAAGATATATTTTATATTACTAAAGATCTCGCCATTGCAATAATTCATAAAAACTTTCTATTGGCTTATGCATTGCAAGAAAAAACAATGTCAGTATTTGATCCGTCTACAATATATTATATATGTGAATTTTTACATATTTAGAGGAATTTTAATCCGTGGGACAGCCTTGCTGAAGTATAATATGCTGACGCACTAATTGGGCTGGCTCGTCCGAAGTGATACCACGGGTTCACAGAATACTCAGCGTGAAACGGTACTTGTACTGTGCTTCGTAGAGTGAGTGAGGATATCGGAGGCCCTTAAAAGTGCCACTTAAGCGGCATAAAAAGCCGGCAACACAAACAATGCACGGAGTGTGGCGAGGTTGTTCATGGGCGGCGGTGTTCATTTATTAAATAGGAGACCCATCTGCTCCGTTGTCCGTTATAGAATAAAATTATACTAATTAAAAGTAGCTAGTAGATAATTAAAAATTACTATTTTATATTAGTAATGTAAGAATAATTGATATATCAAAGTAGAAAATGATAGGAAAAAACTATGAACTACTTGAACAGCTAGAAAAATATGAAACTCGCTGATGCTGCAAGAATGTTGCTGTTCTGCGCATGTCACTGGCTGTTGCCAAGTACCACCCTTCATTTCGAAACCACTACATGTACCGACAGCAAAACACGTAAATATAATCACGTAAAACACTATATTGCCTGAATTACTAACTAACCGAATTTCAACCCTAGTTAGAATAATAAATATAGAAATAGTTACCCGGAAAACGTTGTTTTGCCATATAAATTATGAAAATTAGATATACGCCATCCTAGACTTTTTAATAAGCATTATTAAACTTTTCTATAGAACTCCTATATCTCTCATCGTTTGGGTAACATTTGTCAGAAACACAGTTCGAACGTTTTCTCTTCGACTTACTTTGAAAGTCCTTTTAATTTTTTGGTTTAATATATTCACAAAAAACGTTGCCATTTGTGAAATAATTTTCAAGATCGATTCAGTATTTTCAGAGATTTCCTCCATACAACGTAACAAACTCACAACCATTACTTTTTTATAACATTAGCATAGATTGATCTTTCTATCTAGATATAGTTTTAAAACAATTACGCCAAATGAATAGCGAAAAATGAAAACTATTATTTTTTGTTATTACTAATTAATACAATAATATGCTGAACGTGTATTCTTAAAGGTCGTTCAACTATTATTATAGCAAAAGACGGTTTCCCCTTTTGTTTATGTCATACGATGTATATCTGTAACGGTTCTGTTGTAAAACTAATATTACAAATACAAATAAGAAACTCCCTGTTTGCCTTAGTATATACTCTATGAAATTATAGAAGTAATAAGTTTTTATTTGATTTTATCAATGTTTTTGCAAAAAATTATAATAAAAAACATATTTTTTGTACCTCAAATTCTTAAGCTACGTTAAGATTCTGAATTTTGGATGTTACCCTCGATTTCTGCCGACTGTTTATTCAAATCGAAACAAAAATATCTGCTTTATTTATAAGAAAATACAGTTTATACTTTCATGAAGTTTATATGTATTTATACAACAAATATATTACATTTACGAGAGATTTCATAGATTTTGGTCGGTGTAAACGTTTTATTAAAACTTTAAAACAGATGTAGAATATTAACGGCTAACTAAGAAATACGAAAGACACCGATTTAATTACTTACATAATGATAACATAGTACAATTAGAGGTCAGTATTATTAAACCGATGAAACGTGTTTTTGTGAATATGCAAATTATGTCACTAATTTATAACGGAAATTACAAGCACTTTTATTTAAATTTCGATGATAGATGTTTAAAAAAAACAGAAAACTTTATAGGTATAACTCATATTTAACGTTTACCGATAGGAAGGTATTTAAACCAAGTGATAAGAATGTTGAATTATATTTCATTTCTACAATACAATAAAAAGGTACATTTCGTAATTATATCTGTAAGCAAAAGGAATTGTATAGAAAGATAGAAATATATAAAATCTAACTGATTAAAGGATACAATTTCAATTCTTGTAGTATTTGTTAGAAAATTGATAAAAACATCGTATTAAATTAATATGAGATTACATCGTCAGAATTGAGATAATTCGGATCAAGAGCGGTAACTGCCAACACCCAGGTTGCTCTACTTCTATTACAAAATTAGGTCAATTTTCGTTGCAATGACTACTCATGGCGTCATTTATATTTTATTGTTATTACAACTACGTTACAATTGTTATTCATATTTTGCAAATAAATATTCTAAAAAAAAAATTTAAACTAACCTGTAAATGTATGGGCACTTTTTTCACTGGTGCGTTGGTCATTTTTAATCTATTCCACACTCACAAAACTCGATTGTTTATTTATAAAATGCGTGTAGGCGGATTTTGCTAAACGAGATAATTCATACACCCGCTAACTTACAAATCACGAAATGAACTGAAGTTCGTTGTTCCTTGCTCTTTACTCGTTTAACCGCTGTCAATTGTCAAGGCGTGTTATCACAATATGCATGAACTTCTCAACGCGCATGCGTAGATTTTAGGTAGATTCTCATATTTTTACTAATAGAACAAAGATGGCAGTATCCTCGAAAATTTAGTATTCTACAATATATTTGAGATTAAGTGGAAAATATAATAGAAAAATAATATTATGAATATTTTTGTCAAAAAATATTTAATAATCTTTAGAATTTTTATTAAATTATTGTTCATAATACTTCGAAGTATCTCATAACGTCTTCCATATTGTTTACAAGATGGCAGCGCCGACAATAAACTAAAAGTCGATTATTGCGACAGGGGAATAGACTGTTTCGTCCCGGGCCCGGCGAATAACCGACCAAAACATTCATTCGAACTCGCCTACAAGACGTGAATTTCGCGCTTAGCTAATGTAAAAAATATCAAAGGGAGAAGTTATTTTACCAGAACCATTGTGTGAAGTGACAGTGACCGAATAATTTCAACCCCCATGCCTACGTTTCATCTGAAACCAGGATTAACGGTATGCATTATTGTAGTCTTTAGAAGTAGTGTTTTTTGTCGTAAAAATAGAGTTCGCATAAATGCTTCGGTACAGATTCGGAAGGGAAAGCCCTTCTTTGTGTTATCGAAAAAAAAGTATTCAATATTCAAATTATTTATAAAATGGAACAACATTGCAAATATTTACATTAGTTTAACAATAAGTAACTTGGTCTTCAATATATTGGCAAGATTTTCTTATAGTAAATTGGTAATTATATTTACTAATGTTAATGTGCCTAGAGAAGATATATATAGGACTTTTTATATCGAAAAGTGGATTATCCTCTCGGCTAATAATTTTTAGATTTGATTGAAAATTTGACTGATTATCCTTTAAAAGTTTGGTCTACAGTTGCAAATACAAATATGTATAATTATTTAAACTAACGTTCTTATTTAACCAAAGTAACAATAAGTAAAACAAATTTGCGATCGCTTGTTCGTTATATTAAAATAACAATATAAAAAGCTTTGTTATTGTGTTGTCTATCTTATCTTAAATCAATAAGTTAGAAGCTGTTTGATATAATAATTTTGCATATAAGTTTGTATAGGACATAGGTTATCCGTATCAGGAAGAAAATTTGAATTCTATTCTTTATTAAAACAATAAGATATGTCTTAATTAAACAAACAATTAAGTTTTAGGCTTAATCGAGGCATCTACAGATAAAAACGCAAAAAGTATGAAAATATACACTAAACATAGACGAGAAACAAAACAAGTAGCAATTTCAAATATGTATTGGATAGAATTATTTTTTCTACATTTTCGTTTGTTTCATTTCTTTTTTTAATATAAGAGCGAGCAATGGCTGGTCTTCTATTTCGTAAGAGGTTCCGCAGATGGAAGACCGTGCCACAATCCGCGCTTTAGTTGCTTTGCCGGCTTTTTACAACACTTGAGGAGTATCATTTCAAAGCACTCCAATATCCTCAATCACTCAACGAACAGTACAAGTACTTTTTAATGCTGAGTTTGAGTCTGTAAGTCCATAGTATCACTTCGGATGAAATAGTGTGATCTTAGGATCGAACTTGCAGAGCATGCATGGCCAGGATAGATACAGAGTAAATTACGCAGTAAATGAGCAATGTAGAGTTGTGATTAAAGAGAAATTAGATTTTTCTAATCTGTAGGTACTCAGTGACGTAACTAAGTAATTAAAAAAAAACCTTATTTTACGTTTAATCAATAAAATTTCTCAGGCAACGATATTATAGTATCTATAATGTTGGGAGATTAAATATATATATTTAATAACAACTGTGTTGTCAATACATAGTGCATACATAGTTGTAATACACAACAATTATCAAGAAAATGTTAATTCCTAGGATAAACAAACTTCTGATTTTTAGATTTTTATAAGTAATATATACAAAATACGTCTACAAGTATTGTTATAGTCTTTATGATTCCCTATAGAAATAAAATAAATGCAACAAATTTCGAACATCGACGCAGAATACAAAGTTTCATTTGTTCACCTCGATGTTTATCGTCCCACAACTGAACGTTTATAAGGAATTTTGCGCCACTCAATGGAATCATCTGCCGGTCGTGGTGTTTCCAAAGTATGGTTTGGAAATGGTACCTCAAAAACAGTACCTATTTCTAAAACGCCGGCAACGCACCCGGGGCCGAACAACTGCTTAACCACCGTTTTCATTAAATATATTTAAAGGTATAGTATGAGTTACGCATAAGTTAATATTTACACATACTTATCTTTTTATCAGCTTGAAGCCTCTGTGGATTATTCAATGGCCGCCCCATTTCTTAATTAATTTTAACAGAATATACATTTTTAATAGTAACAGTTTAAATTTTTGCTTATGTATACTTAATTACAACCTATATAACGTTGGTTAAAGGTGTCTTTAAGACTTCAAGCACGGACTGTCAATAGTTTATTTAGGACAAACATATTGAGGTCTGATGTACATATATCTTCAATCTCTCACGTTCACAAGCTGAACGAAAAGAAAAGCTGCGTTCAGTCCTTTTTCTTTGATTAAACATTTTATTTATTACAGTCTATTTGTTTATATTCTGTGGAGATATCAGATTTCTTGTTTACAGCAAGTAATACGCCATTATTAGGCCATTTCATTTTCCTACGACCTTGTATGAGAGCGCGTCTCTAATCGTAAACTCCCATTCTAAAATATTCATGGGTTTTTCTCGTGGGATACACTTGTTGATTCATTAATTGGGCCGGCTAGTCAGAAATGATAGCATGGCCTATCAATAGCAGCTGTAGTACCAAATCGTTTCACTGAGTTAATAAAGATACATTTATATATGCAGGGATTTATTTTTTGTTATGGTGTAGAGGGCAACGGCGGATCTCCTCTCTGGTAAAAGAGCGTTTTGGTTATATTGCCGGCTTTTGATGCCGCTTAAGCGGTATAATTTTATGCCCTCGATATCCTCACTCGCTCAGTGAAACACAGTATAAAGTACCTACTGTTCCATGCTGATACTACGTGAGCCCATGGCAGACTTCTGACGAGCCGGCACACTTTGTGCGTTAACATGACTGCCACAGTTAAGACACTCACCCGGTCACCGTCAAGCCCTTCTAAAGATCGTTTAAATTACATACATTTTTAATCAAACCGAGGTTCTTTTCCGCTGTATAATAAAAAAGCTCTATTTTTAAAATAATATGTCTTGTCTATTTAAGTAAGCAATTTAATATAAATTTATATAAATAAATTTTCTCGTGTTGTTATATAATAAATATTAATTTAAATAGATTACCAACTGTATTTGGAATAGAAAATCTATAGTTAAATATAAAGTCCTTAGGCATATAAAATTCTACCAGATTCATTCCAGATGGGATTTATTGTTCAACTGTTTAGTATTGGCGTTCTTAAATGCTATAAAATACTACATCAGAGCTGTTAAAGACCTTTTAACTGCGAATTCACTAAATAAACTTCAATCACTAGTAATGGCGCCAAATTTTACGATATATAACAGGTCGGGTTTTTTCGTTTAATGGGTGCTTTAATAACGTTTGATCTTAATAAATGATTTCTAATTATATATGGATTTTAAGTCGCTTTTACGACACCCACGGAATAAAATGGCGAAGCACAATAGTTTTTAGGCAGCGCGATTGATACAACTTGTATCATACAAGAGACAAACCGAAGGGTGCTACACAACCTAACTGCGATTACCAACCCGCCTGCTAAGCGTGGTGGCATAAAAGCCCCAAGGGGAAGTCCACCCACAAAGAGGACAGACGACCTTACAAAGATCGCCGGAATAAGTTGGATACAGATCCCTTTCGATAGATATGCATGGAGATCTAAAGGGAAGACCTTTGTCCAGCAGTGTACGTCCTACGACTGAAATTATGATGATGATATGATTTTAAAAAGAAAAATATATAGTTTAAAGAAAAACCAACGTATAACAAATAGTACCTCCTTGAAAAATAGCATAAATAAAATTACTTTAATATTATTTATTATACATTTGTTTACACTTTCCAAAATAATTTTACTTCTTAAGAATGTGATATAAGCGAAACGTGACCTTATTTAAAATTGGTTTGTGATTATTTTTGTCTCGTTCCAGATGGCACGGTATAAGAAAACTGGCTTCATGGATGAGGATTCTGGCAGCGTGAGCTCAATTCAACTGAATGAAGGGGTCCGGTCAGGAGGAACCCACATTCGATATCATAGAGTGAGTGATAGTTATTAAGGGTTATTTATATATTCTTAGATAAAGTTTTATAGGCATCTTGTACTGCGCACTGCCACTCTGTGGAATAAGCTGCCTGCACACTTTTTTCAAACCAATACGACTTGGGTACCTTCAAAAAAAGAGGTTACTTATTCCTCGAACGCCGGGAACCTGTGGCTCAACTGAAGCCAAGAGTGTCCGTGGTCAGAGAGACATTTACCCTATGTAAGGCTTACCCAAGGTTTTAAAAAAAATGAATATGTAAGGCTTACCCAAGGTTTTAAAAAAAATGAATATTTTTTTCGTAAAATTTTACAATTAATCTTAAAATTGAGAAAAATTCATGATAATTTCGTAAACAATACATTTGAACTATACTAATATAATTGCACATAGGAGAGTCATTCTGTAAATTATGTTGACACATGACAAACAAATTGGGCAGGCTCGTATATTGCAGGCCAAACTTGCGCATTAAATTTACTTTCCCAATAAAGTTGTGTAAAAATCCGACAACACAACTAAAAATATATTTATTTAAATGAATATTAATTTCACATCATGTAATAAGAATGCGCCCATATCTGACATCTGTCAAGAAACAGCCGGATGTATTTGTTTAAATACTTTTGTTTTTAATATTAAGAAGTAATTTTTTTATTTTTATGGAAACGGTGGCAAAGGAGCAAGAGACTCACCTAGGATCAGCGGTACTCCGCCCATGGACACCCTTAGCCCTTGCATAGCCGCGGCTGCGCAACTAGAACTAGACTAGGAATTAAAAATTTGAAACAATCGGTCACTCTCTTTTTTTTCCACGGCTGAACGTCGTAATAAGAATATCGTATGTAATAAGAATGTGACGGTATCTACCTTTGACTAGCTCCTCGTTATTGAACATTCCCCCATCGACCAGCAGCATGGACGTGAAGGCTGCACCTTCGTGCCCCAGGCTCGTCGAGTGCGGGGGCACGGCTATCGCTTTCGTGCTTTTGTAGTTCCAAAAACGAGACATACCAGTTGTAAGATCAGTTGCTAGCAAAGCTGCATGGTAACAGAACCGTAGGTTAGCAATTACTAATGTAAATATATGATTATATTTACTGAAATCCGTAACCTTCGAATCAAATAAATATATAGTAAAAAGAGCGCTCGCAATAAAGTAATACGGAATGGAAATTGATGTTTATTGAACGTTGGATGAAACAAATCGATACTGGCCCGCCTATTCAATTACTTTTCCATCGGGCTTTTACCTCGTATACAACCATAAGAACGTTTTTAATCGGATTAAAACTCAGCTTTTTTTGCAATATCATTACCTAATGTCAATTTTAGAATGCCTCGTAGTTTAGTAAGAGTTCCCGTAGTTCGATCCCGAATAAAAATGTATAATTTATACATTTTTTGGAAGGTTTAACAGTGGCTCGGTGAGTGTCTTGTCGTAGGAGAGTCATGCTGACGCACTAATTGGGCCGGCTCGTCCAAAGTGATACAACAGGCTCACAATACCAGTGTGTAAGAGTATTTGTAGTGTTTCGCTGAGTGAGTAGGAATATCAAGAGTTTAAAATTATAATACTTAAGCGGCTTAAAAATCCAGCAACACAACATAAACGTGGCTGTTCAATTACCGGCACTAATCTCTTAATACAAGCCCGCCTGAATTAATTATCAATGGAATATCTATTTTTATATCGTTATAAGATATCAAAATATATTTTTTATTATATAGCGGGTAACAAATCAAGTGGGCGTTTATGGTAAGAGATCACCGCCCATGGACTACCGGATCACAATCCGCGCTTAAGTAAAATAGGTAGGACTCACTGTCTCCTACTCTTCAATATTATAATATATAGTAATAATATTACAATACAAATAATAATTTTTTTATATAGCTTGTATTGAACGAAGAAAAATCCATAAGATTATGACCGAAAAATATTTATCACTATGTTATTAACCCGCAAATAATTGGCACCACATATTTGCACAAAAATATTATCATCTGTCGTGTCTTGGTCTTGTTAGCGGATGCTGTTTGTTAAAGTTCTTAGTCCAACTCACATTTCTTTGTTCTTTGGTATATTTCCATGTGACGTCATCGATCCTTAATTACGTTCTAAATTTACTAAGTTTGTATGATGTCCGTGTAAAGTTAAAGTTGCGTTTTTAATTTACTTACAATTTGTCCATTTACTATAAGATTATCATAAGTCTCCAATTATCTGGAGAGTCATGCCGAAGTATATACTAACGCACTTCGCTGAGTGAGTTAGGATATCGGATGCCCTTAATAATACCGCTTAAGTAGCGTTAAAGCCAGTAACACAACCAATGCGAGGATCTATTCTCCCGCGGCAGTCCAGGCCGAGGTTCGACTCTAACAGGATATACCATTGCGATAATCTCGACAATATTAACTCTCGATGAGTTAAGCAGTAAGCTATAAAGGGCCACTCTGGCTTATAGCGAGAACGAGGTTCAAAAAAAGGTCTATACGGTTGCCCTAACTGACCCTTACATCAGGAATGTTAATACACTGCCCTAAATTAAGGCCTGCATATTGCGTGGTGTAATAAGTCTTTTAAAAAGACCTTCGTCACAATAAAACAATTGCAAAGATGGTTATGTCATGGGTATTGAATTGTTAGTCAACTAATCACATAATAAAGCATAACACATAGTATTATTACACGTCACGTCACGTGATGGTCGTTTTATAACTTTAAGGACAGAGCCTCGTAGCTTGATGGTTTTAAAAAAGTACCATGAAGCGAAATGTATCGAGTTCGAATACCTGTCCGGACAATTATAATTTATTCGATCTCTGGAAGTGCTTGACACTGGCCGAGCGAGTGTCTTAATACTCTCGCACGCATGGCAGAGCCATGCTGAAATAATCTACAGATGCACTAATTGGGCCGGCTCGTCCGAAGCGATACCACGGGCTCACAGAATACTCAGCGTGAAACGGTACTTGTACTGT
>DWCF01004250.1:0-17006 GCA_018230265.1 Delias oraia
AAAATACTGTATAAGTATTATTTCAATCTGGTATTCTGTGAACCCGTGGAAGAGCCGGTCCAATTTAAACTTCAGCACGTATTACGGCCGAAATGATAATGATGATGAATCACAGATAAACCAACAAAGATTATAAGTGTACATATTTTTAGAAATTTAATATGTAGCTGACTTTCTGTATTAATATATGTTAAGAAACTACTATTTCTTATCTATGAATGACATTTCATGTTGTTTTGAATGCTAAGTGATCTTAGAATTTAATGGCAAAAGTTATGTGAATTCGGAAGTGTTATAATAGACTTATTGTCGAAGTGTGGAAGTGGAGAAATCCTTCTTAAAACTAAAAGATTGTATTTAATCTAATTAGCTTTTAATGTATTAAATGAATTTAATGTAACTAATATTTCATTGAACACTCAACTGTATTCCATCAAATTCCTATAACTTCATGCTCAGTGTGCAATGCAGTTTTTAACTAATACGTTGTACTATTTCACTACTTTGATGTGAATTTGGTGATAATTTACAAGAATCAGCGGGAACGTACAAAGTTACAATGAAATTGTTACGGTCGAGCTCGGACCGGAAGCTCAAAAGGACCTGAACTCGGAAATTTTAATGCTTTATATTCAGAGAAACAAAACTAAATGTATTTCTATATGCTGCACTATATTCTTAAGTGTCTTAAATAATATATCGCACAGGTTTCGACTTGTACCGACTCCAGCTCTCTCAAAGGTATCAACATGTTTTTAAATTTGCTAGTTTATTTGTTAGTCATGTTCATCAAATTTATTTGTGATATAATTTTAGTATAAATTGTACCTTTGTAAGAGAAATATTATTATTATTATCAAACTAAAATAACGAAAGCTTTTGGGTTTTCAGGTTCGACTCCAAGTCCGAAGATTCCAATCATTTAAAATCAAGAAATCAGTATTTGCCCTCTCGTGGAGTGCGTAACAGTTGTAAATGCCTTAAGTTACGGCCGAAGGAAATTTATTGCACCGAAGAAATAACAATTCATTTTCGCTCGTAAAAATCTTCGACGCCCTCAATTATGATGTCGTTCGCATTTACTTTTAACGAACACATCTTTTATGGCAAACCATAAAAATTATTTAGATTAATATTAAGGGAATGCGACTGTATTTTGACTGTGTATTGTTGACGAGGTGTGAAAAACTAGGCTCTGTCGTACGATTTGTAATTTTTTGCATTGAAATGAAAAGGCTTAGTAGCTACGCTAGAATATTCTTCTTTCGAATTGGTTTCATTGATGGATAAAAAAATACTTGGAACGAGAATACTTATGGTTTTCGTTTCTTATCAATTTTTAATACACTAAACTGGGTATATAATCTTTATTTGACTCTTTAGGCTTCTCTTGCTATAAAAGATAGTACCTCATGAAAACAAAGTTGTTTATGTTTTATATGTTCTTTAATTTTTAGTCCCCATCCCAAAAGTCATAAATATAAAAGGTAAACCACATCCTTGCTTTAGATAAAAGCATTTAAAGAATGATTTGTAAATGTTTACTGAAAAATCAGCAATCGTATTTCACCCGTTGGAGAGTCATACTGAAGCATATGCGGATGCACTAATTGGGTCAGCTCGTCCGAAGTGATACCACGGGCTAACATATTACTCAGTATGAAACAGTACTTCTATTGTGTTTGTCAGAGTGAGTGAGGATATCAGAGACCCTTCAAATTGCCGCATATGCAGCAATACAGCCAAGGTGCGTACTGTGGCGCGGTTGTTCATGGGCGGTGGTGTTCTCTTACCATATAGCAGACACACTTGCTCTGTTGTCCGCTATAGAATAAAAAAATATATATCCCAAAATACTGTAACATTTCATATAATATAATGTAATTGGGATCCACATTTGATAATTTCATCTCAAGAGTTCAGCAAACTTATATTTTTTGTTGCAGATTGGCCATAACGAGGGTTCCGGAAAACTTGAGAAAAGTGTGCCATTTCTAGGGAGAGCGTGACGGCATATAAGGTTCATTATTTATAATAACTGTCCCCGTACGAACAGAATCTAAAGAATATATATTATAGTAAGTTATTTTGGGTTTTACAGCTCTTTCATGAGAATCGGGCTACATACGAGCAAGAGACTCACCTAGAATAAGCTATCCTCGGGTCACGGGCCCTTCAGATCCTGTTTTAATATTTTCCTAAGTGGGTATCTTATATGGTAAGAGAAAACCGCCGCCCATTTAAAACCGCGCCGCAGTCCGTGCTTGCTGTGTTGCCGGCTTTTAATACCACTTGAGCGGTATTTTTAAGGGTGTCTGATATCCTCACTCACTCTGCGAAACACAGTACTAGTACCATTTCAAGCTTAGTATTCTGTGAGTTCTCGATATCATTTCTGACGAGCCGACCCAATTAGTGCGTCAGCATATGCTTCTGCATGGCTCTCCCACGGGTGCCACAGTATTAAGATACTCGCCCGGCCACTGTCAAGCCTTTCCAGAGACCGAATAAATTATAAATTAATTATAATTATTCGGAAAATATGGACTATTCATTTTCTATATTCTATAAATAAAGTTTAAAGTTAATATCCGATAAGTTCTGAGAAGATGTATTGGAGTTGATTCCCGTTTTATGAAATCTAATAACGCTTTCAAAACATAGAGTTTGAAATCCCACCTTCAGAATAAGTATCAAAATAGGTTCTCTGTTATAGCGATAACGATCTGTGATAACGACTTAGAGCGCCTCACTGGTGCACAGATACGCAAGATGTACAGAACTAGACCCGCACATACTCAGCTACAGAGAGAATATCATTGGTCTCCTCATTTACTTGTTCACTGCTCCTAGGCCAATATGCTCCTATAGATTTAGCCGATGGCTCAGGAATCAACTTATTGGATATACATACTATGAAATGGTGTGAAAAGGCTTTGAAGGTACTATTTCTATCTCAAATTTCTCACACAAACAAAGCATTTGAATATTTATTTCCCTTGTACCATATGTATTATTACAAAAACAAAAATTACTTACATAATTGTATATTTTATATTGATAGTATGTATATTGATTGAATTAGCAACTAGGTTTGGAGTGAGTTTTGCATGTCGAACTATTCATCAATGACGTGCATACAGACGTCGATCTTTAAATGTTGTACATAAATTGAAAAAATATTAAATTGTAATAAAATTTATAAATGTATATAATTCTAAGTCCACGGGACTAGAAGCCTTGTCAATTGTTTGAAGAATTTGGAATCCTTCCTAAGACTATACTGATGTAAGAACTAGTTACTTTTTACGGCGGTTACTATAGCAAAACAAAACCGCCTGGATATTGGGTTCGCAATCTAAAATCTAGAGTTTTAATTTCTTTAAGAGCGGATCCGCTGTTTGTAGCATATCATTATTTTTGTTTTTGTTGTAAACTTTTAACGCCGCGTAAGCAACTAAACTTGGTAAAGCTCAGGTATTCACGTTCACTCAGCAAAACAGGTTAAGTACACACGCTGGTATTCTGTAAGGCCGTGGTTAAATTCCGGCTGATGGCATATGATTCAGTATGACTTTCCCACGGGTAAGGCGCTACAAATCTCTATCAACTTCCTATCTCTATCTGAGATGGCTTAGCTCAGTTATAATGTATTTTACTGTCAACTTCACGCGCTTATATTGAATATCGACTTCAATCATTTCGAAAGTATATATAACGATAATTGTACCGTGTTTCGCAGAGTCAGTGATGATATTGGAGGCTCTAAAAGCAACACAATGGGCGGCGGTGTTCTGTAAGCATATAGAAGACCCACCTGCTCCGTTGTCCACTGTAAAATAATAAAAAAAATGATAAAATTGAACTGAAGTTAGGACAGACGCAAAGTCTAAATAGAAACGACAGTAGCGCAACTGAATATGTATCATCATGGAATTAGCTTGGATATCGCGTGTCGCGAGTAACTCGTTAACTGACACTCGCTTTGTTCTCTTTTATGGAGATAAATAATTGGAATTGTTTTAATTTTGAAAATTAATTGAGTTCCAGTTAAATTTATATATTACTCTATGGTTCAGAACAAAAAGATAATCTCTGTCGTCCAAACTGTATGGTTTCACGACATATATTAAATGGTACAGTATGGCAATATATTTTTTATGGTATAGCGAACAACAGAATAAACGGGTCGTCTATATCATAAGAGCTTGTGTTTCACGAGTATGCTGTGAGCCCGTGGTATCACTTTGGACAAGCCGGCCCAATTTATGCGTCAGCATATGCTCTAGCAATGCTCACCCACGCGTTAAGCTTTTTATAAAGATTGGGAGCATGGTAGGAAGTTTATCTAGAATAAATTGTTCAACGGTTTAGAATAAAATGTTCGTACGCTCTTCTTTTGAAGGTTCCCAAATCCTTTTGATACGGGATTACCTCTATAAGCAGATGGTTCCACAGAGTGGTGCTACGCGCCACAAAAATCTGATGATTTCTTAGTACATATATAAGAATAATAAATTTACCAGAAATTTAATAGAGCCAGAGCCAACCGAAATTATCAGAACTTTACTTATATTAAGAAATATTAGTTTAAAAATTATATCTTCTATCTGAAACCCGATATATTATAAGTTTTTTAATGCTATAGCGAACAACGATACAAGTTGGTGTCCTATATGGTAAGAGAACACCGCCGCTCATGAACAACCGCGCCACAGTCCGCGCACTGGTTGTTTCCGGCATTTTACGCGGCTTAAGTGGCACTTTTAAGGACCTCCGATATTCTCACTCATTGCGAAACACAGTACAAATACCGTTTCACGCTGAGTATTCTATGAGCCCGTGGTATCACTTCGGACGAGCCGGCCTAATTAGTGCGTCAGCATATGCTTCAGCATGGCTCTCCCACGGGTGAGAATATCGGTTTATTGAAACATTTAATTAATAAGTTTCAATGTTCGTTAAATTATACCGTATTGTATGCGACCATCTTTGATGAAAGTCGAAAACAAGATGGCGAACCATTTAAATACCTCGCCATGAGTGATAAATATCAATCACTGATGTTAAGCAAAACCATGCGCTTTGCGCACAATTAAATCAATGAAAATAATTCCTAATTCATAAGCACAATACAATTATACTTACTAGCAAGTCCAGTAGGTAAATTAATAATTATTTAAATACATTTATCGTAAAAGAATAAAAATTTACCGTTGTATGTAATTTTTCAATGTTGAATCATAAGCGGAGATTTGGAAGTTTAACAACAAATACTGTGACATGAGAATTTTATAATGTATATAAAAATGAGAATCTAACAGATTTATTAAAATGCTATCATTTGGTAAATTATCATTTGGTTAATTATTTTTTTTAAATCGAAGCGGTATTTAATAAGGCATATGTAAATATATTTAAGAAATTATTGCCACAATTATTGTTCAAAAACTGCTTATAACTTATAGTAGCGGGCAACAGAGTAGACGGGTGTTCTTTTTGATAAGATATCACCACCGCCCATGAACAACCGCGCTACAGTCCGCACTTTGGTTGTGTTGCCGGAATTTTACACCGCTTTAACGGTACAATTTTATAATTCAATATTATAATTTAACCTTTATATTTTTCAAAGTCAAAATCATTGTTGAATTCAACCAAAATTGAAACAATTTCAAGAAAATAGATTTTCTAAACATGTTTTATAACTAACAGTGTCCCGGGAAAAGTTTCTCATAATTTCCTACAACTTGCGTTGAATAATTAAAAATAATTTAATGATAAACACTTACATATCCCCGTAACTAGATTCACAAGATTCAACACATCATCACTCCAAAGGAAAAATAGCACAACAAATTAGTAATGTCATAGAAAAGCCGTCAGGTCAAAGTTTAGACAGCCTGCTAAGTGTCTTACGCTCCTGAAGTTTGGGCGGCGTTGGGCGACGACTTCCCGCGACGATCCGAGCTTGACTGAGCCCCTACTCTGCTCTATGCCCTGAGCTCTGCTGTCTATGGACGAAATCGTCGAGTTCTCGTTTCGAATATTATAAATGTTATTATTGTTCCACAAAGTGAACATTAGGTATGATTTTTTTAAAAGCAACCTATATCATTATTTTTTTTTTAATTGTCTTGCATTTCAACTCTCAAGCAATGTTCGATTGGTTTTTATGTACTTTTATTACTAATAATATTAATGAAAAAAAGTAATATGTCGTAAGTATATCATCGTCATTACTTTAATTAAAATTATTAAATATTTTACAACATTCAACATCTTTTTTTATGTAAAAAGGAAGGCAAAAGACGATGCTTATTTAGTATAATTGGTTCTCCGCCTATAGTTACTCTCAGAACGTACCTACGGCTAAACAAAGGCCGCGGGTGGGTTGCTGGCCTTATAGGGATAAGTACGCTCTTTTATTGAAGGTGCTCAATTCATATAGCTTTGGGAATACCACCACAGAGTACTAATTTTAAAGAATGGTGGTTCGCGGCATGAAATATCTTTAAAAATGTTCATTTGTGAATATTCCCATATCTAAAATCTTAAAAACCTCGCAGCCTATAAAAAATCCGATATACATAAATATATATATAAATATTTATATAGATGTATGTACGCATATATGTATATCGGCAAAAAAAATATACTACTTATACATCTCTAATGTTGTATATGTTTGCCTCCGATATCATATTTTTGACACAAAGCTCTGTGATACGTTTGAATGTTTACTTGTTATTCCAAAGTGAAGTGAAGATTGTGCATGTTCTCGGATCATGGATTAAAATAACGAATAGAAGAATTTTAATGAAACTCGACTACGAGGCACTAACGAATCACTCGCCCAGTGAAACATTTGAGCATTCATTGAGTATGAGGAATTTAAAATGTCGTATTTCAAGTGGAAAACTGGGAGCGCCGGACGCCCAAATGCCAGTAATTTGGCCCAAAATTCCGTTCGTCCTCTGCCAATGTAATTTCGTCTATTCCCTCGCTAAAAGGAAACCTCTTACATACAAATTCGCTGTCTATACTCAAGATGGCTGTAATTACTGACATTACATTACGGTATAATCACAAACACTCTAAAATAACTCTATTATGTAACCTAACAATCTTTTTATTTAATGTAATAAAGAAACGAAAGGTTAATAGTTTATCTATTTGCCTTTTTATACTCCAAAGAATTCCAATAAGTTCCTTTTTTTTAAGGTTGCTAGTTCGAGAACCGAGGGTTGTCAAAATAGTGAACGCACCAAAGAATATGATTTTTAAATTAGCGTGAGGACCCATAAAACGTCTTACTACCCGGACTGGGTCCAACTTTTGGGACACTTTTTATATTTTGGGCAATTTATATATCACTTTTTAGCGTTAATAGCTGAAATATAAAATATATGCTAGTAAGAATCTGCTTTTTAGCTCAAAAAAAAATGTATATTCTTCAACAGATTACTAAGCGAAAGTCATTGAATAAAATTCTACCGTATATTTAGATAAATAAAAGATAGATTGTACAAAGTACAGGCTTAAGGAATATTGTCGCTTGGGATTTGGACATTGGAAGCTCCATTACAAGAAATCCCAGATAACAGTAACAACTCCCAATTTTGCTAATTTTAGTTTTAAGACGTACGGTCTACATAAACTGCTATATACTGTGGCGGATAGTCTTATGTAAAATAAATATTTGTGACTATGATTTTATATTTAAAAAGTATATCCGCTGATCTTGCTAAAAACTTTCAAAATATCTTCGAAAATTGAAAATGAAGTCGCATCGCCTTCGCATCTAAACCTATAAATCAAAACTTCTCGCGAAGGAAGTTAAATAAGAATTTTTAATAAAGCCCAGCCCTTGACATTGTTCAACAAGTTTCCATCGCGGAGTGTCTGCTATGAGTTTTAAATTATGTTTTGTGTTTCATATGAAATACATCGCCTCAGGTAGCTATCTAATATCTTCATTGCCATATTTCTCATGCAGACAAAGTAATAAATGAAAAACAATATTATGACTTTAATTTGTTAATATTTGACTAGTATCAAGATTACGGGATTTATTTATTATTATTTATTTATTTACTAGTCCAAGGGGGAGGCCTATGTCCAGCAGTGGGCGTCTTACGGCTGAAATGATGATGATCAAGGTTACAATATTTAACCAGATCCTGTAATATAAACTTTTAAATCTTTGTCTCGGTATTTAACAAAATTGCAATTGATTTTGTTTATTTACTTCAGTTTTTGTTGTTTTGTCTTAATCACCACGCAGGCGGTTTAGTGATCGCCGAACATATGGTGTACTCGGAAGGGCGCTGCTGCCCACCCTCCGATCCGTTAGTCGCCTCTTACAACATCTCATTAGGATGACTGGCAGTGGTACTATTCTGATCCGGTAACCACATGGATCTGAGGAAGGCCTACGTTCAGAAGTGGACTTGATAGGATGATGTTGATAATTTACATTAGTTATTAAGATTTCACAATCACCTGATAATATAGTTATGATCTATTGACTAAAGTTATTGGTGTTAAATTAAAAACTTTACTTATACCAAAGCAATACTAATTTCTCTACATTATATTTTTAACAAGAAAATAAAGATTAAATTTTAATTATAAAATTTTACTGTCTTGTTAAAATGTTAGTTATTGAATAAATAAGTATTAATTTTAAAATGGAACAATCGGTTATCGGAAATGGAAACAAAACTCAACTGATCCAATTGGTGTCGTCTTTGTTTTTATGTGTTTCGTGAACTTCTATGAAATCAATATAATATAATAACACTGAAGGGAAGAATTTGGCAGATCGCCCTGTTCGCCTAGAAGCAGACAGTGTACCATTGATGTTTCGCCTTACACCATGTCTCCTTCCGAGAAACTCTTCGCGTATTTCGGGGTACGGAATTGGTTTTGATTCGTTCTTAGTGCTGCTGCTTTTGAAAAATTTCTGTACTCAGTTTTAATAGCTCATTGGTTTAAAAAAATTAGTAACAATTCTGTTTTGTATGGGTGAAGTGATTGTGAAGTTAAAGAGGAGTTTATATGTGTCTGTATGTCGTAACTCCTAAAATAATCAATCAATCAAAAATAATAAAGTTGATGATAATGGATTTCGGAAATTTATGGAGTTTAAGTATTCTATATTTGTAAAATACTAAAATTATAAAATATATTTTAAATCATTGTTTTACATTAATTTATTTTTCATTGACTTCTTGTTCTATATATTTATTTATTATCTTCTCCTGCTGGTAGTTTGAATGTTTTTTTAATGAAGGAAACTGAAAACTGGCCTTTTTAACCAATCTTAAAAAACAAAGGTTATGAATTCTTTTTCACCGACGATATTTGTGTATGTTTCACGAGTAAATAAAGCTTTTCTTCATAATGTCACTACATCAACCTATCGGTTGATGTAATATTTTTATTTTATTTAGCAACTGCGACCCCATAAAAGTAAATAGCGCAAACATACCTCCAATGAGTGACATCATTGGAAAACGGGACCACGCGCATGCGCACAAGACTTCATTTGGAAAAATCTCAGCCAATGTAACAAAATGATGGCATTCAATGCCGTCACCATGGTTTCGTCGACAAAAAATTTATCTCATTCAAAAAGCTACTAATGACATTTGCTCCAATTTGTATTGCTACAAAAGTAATATACCGACACAAAGAAGCTGATACGCCAATTATATCTCTTGGTTATTTTAGTGTAAGCGGACGCGACCTATACTAGGTTCAATTATGGATCCGCCAAACCTGAACAACATTACCCACCTTTTTTTAGTCGTATAAAAAGTAGCCTATATGTTAATCCGAGCTGTAAGCTACCGGTATACAAATTTTCGAATAAATCTGTCAACTCTTTTAAGTTATATCATATATAATCCAAAATTGAAAATAAAATTTAATAAGTACATACATATTTCTTTTGCAGCTCTATTTCATATTTATGCTGGTCTTTTTTATGATCATCTGCCTCATCTGCGTGTTTTTGGTACTGTGGTACAATAGAAGACACGCGGCCTATGACTGCGACGACTCTTCAACTCGTCGACCCATCCTACGGAATCAGAAAGATGCTGGGATGAGATCCTTATCAAAATATTAAGGTGATAATTTTTTTTTGTGTATGTTTAGTCACATTTGGGAAAATAATAATTTACAAGACACTTATAAAGTAGTTTAAAAGCTTCGTAGCTGTGCTGTCTTCTATTACACGTCATGGGTATCAGCTTCGATGCTTGGTCTGAATAAAATTTATTCGTTCTTTGAAATAGTTTGACTGTGTTCTAACACTGTCTACCCCATGGCAGAGCCATGCTGTCGCAATATTTGACCGGTTTTATACCACGGGCTCGCAGAATACCAGCTTGAAACACTTGCACGTGTGTCGTAGAGTGACTAAGGCACCAGAGCACCAATAAATTATAACGTTTAACGAATAATTAGTGGGCAGGCTATTTTATGAAACCAGCTGCCTTCAGATATTTTCGAGTTATTGCCTCTGAAGCCTATTTCGGTTTAGGGAAGTATTTAAGTTAGTAAAATACTTCCTACTGGCAACTTTTTGTAATATTATAAGTGTTTGGCGGAGAGAATATCCGAAATGAAATACAATAAATCAACAGCTGCCTTCTAAAAATTGTATAGTGTTATGTATATATAGTTAAAATAATTAAGATTTTTTTTGTACCATAGCAATAAATATGCTTTTAAAATTAAAATAAACCTGTCGATTTTCCTTCAGTATGCCTCATTCATTTCCTTAAACCGTAATACTACTTTTTTTTTAAACTGAACTGATATCAACATTCCTCATGGACTACCGTAGATAAGCCAAAATAATACCTTTTCTATACATATAAATATATAAGTTAACAAAATGTAGAAATAAACTTTGATTTGTTTGTGTGAAATCTGATCTAAAACCTTGCGAAACTGTTAATACTAATTGCTACGAACGAGACGAGTGTCTTAATACACCTTGGAAGAAATATGCTGAAGCATATGCTGACACAGTAATTGGGCCAGCTCGTCCGAAGTGATACCACGGGCTTCCAGAATACTCAGCGTGTACGGTACTTGTACTGTGTTTCGCAGAGTGAGCGGAGATATCAGATGTCCTTAAAACTTCCTCTTAAGCGGTTTAAAAAGCCGGCAACACCACTAATTCGCGGCCAAACACAACTAAACCATGGGCGGCGGTGTTCTCGTACTATATAGGAGACCCACCTGCTCCGTTGTCCGCTATATTATAAAAAAAAGTAACAAAAAATGTTTTTCATACCGCTATACGTGGTCATGAAATTTTAAAATAAATTCAAATATCAATTGATAATCTTTTCGTTATCTTTGAAGATCTTTAAAATATACTGAAAAATAGTATTATTTTTTCATGGCTATAAGTAATAACATCAAACAGTAAAACTATTTTAGAATAATTACAACTAGCAGCTTAGACAAGACAACCAGACACTGAATATTAAAGCTTAAAACAGTCATTGAATGTGTGACGTAATAAATTGATCCACTTGAATTATCTTAGCAATATAGAAGTCTGCCACTAATCTAACATATTAATTATACAATATATCTTCTGTACGAAGATTATAAAATATTAAGAACGTTATCCTCAGTTTTAATTACATATATTTTCCAACTTTGTCGTGGCGTAATGTGTTCTATGGCGCAAATAAAAATTTGGCTTATTGTGTATTTTGTGTTTTATAATTACTTTTATTTGAAAAAAGGAAACGTAAATGCTCACATACTTCGCGAAACACGGTAGAAGCACCGTTTCATGTACAATTACTATTTCACGCTGAGTATTGAGAGAACCCGTGGTATCACTACAGACCTAGGCATAATTAGTGCGTCCGCATATGCTTCACCATCACTCTCCTACGAGAAAGCCTCTAATCAAAATCGATTGATCAACGAGATAGTAGTTGAACAATATCAAAAGACACACACCCAGAACCTCAACAGCAACACAACCAAAGCGTGAATAATGTCACAGTTGTCGATGGCAGCAGTGACTTCTTATCCCAGAGAAGACCCGACTGCTTCGTAGCCCTCTATATCATAAAAAAAGTTCGCCTCCTCTTTTGTTTTTTTCTGTCCGTCAAAAACGACTTCAATAATTATACACATATTTTTGTCTAGCGTAAAGAAATAGTGAAAAGCTATTTCGAAGGTATAACGCAATATAATATTCGTAAATATTCGGCGTCCTTTGCATAAGGCTCCGGGCTGTCAGTGCACGCCTACCTCGCTGTAAAATTAACTATTTTATTTAGTTGCGCGAATCCCCGAATTTATCGCCCTCTTAGATGGCTCTGAGCCAGTCGCGAATATTTACATAAAATTGCGATGCTTCAAGTTTACTCACATTTATACAATTATTGTACGCTGCTTATTACCACCGCCACCCGTGAACTGTAACGCAATCCACGCCTTGCTTGCTTTATTTATTTTTATTTACTTATAATTTATCAATACAACATAGACAAAAAACAATAAAAATTATAAAGCTAAGTTTAAATTGCACGAACTATAGAAAGACAAAAATTTCGCCAGCATTGCAATTCTTTTAAAACGATGCATCGGAGTATGCAAATGAAGGATCCAGCGTCGTTTTAGGATTGCCAATACGAACCGGCTTACCTACCTGCATACGTATTGTGATAAGGCTTATATATAAATACGGGTTTCGGATGTATAACGTATTTATTTATTTCACTCTTTATCGCCATTACTTTATATGAGCCCTCGGCATTCAAAACAACATGACATTTAATTCTAAAAAGTTCTAATTGGGAAATACTAATTTGTTTATATAAATATATATATGAGTTATATGAAGTTTACGGAGTTAGTTTTTGTATGATAAAACGGACAACGAATCGAGTGGGTATCTTATATGGTAAGAGAATACCGCCACTCGTGGACAACCGCGCTACAGTCCGCGTTTTGGTTGTCTTGTCGGTTTGTTACACCGCTTAAGCGGCATAATTTCAAGGTCCTCCGATATCATTCACTCATTCACTCAGCGCAATACGGTAGAAATACCGTTTCACGTTGAGTAATCTGTGAGCCCGTTGGACGAGTCGTCTCAATTAGTGCGACAGCAATACTTCAACATGCCTAACCATGCTGAAGCATATGCTGTCGACTATTATCGATGTGTCTGTTATATATGAGTCGACGCTCACTTGTGGGAGGGCCCTCCCACGGTTGCGATATTATTCAGACACTAGCCAGGACACTTTCAAGCCCTTCAAGAAACCGAATTAATTAAAAATAAAATTATAATTTATAACTGTCCGGACCGGTATTCGAACACGATACCGCTCGCTTTTGGATAGTCTTATAAACCACTCAGCTATGAGGCTTTCAGATAATTGACCAATTTTATAGCTTTAACTTTTAAGAAATACTAACCTTACTACTATTACACATTATTAAGGAGAGGCTACTTCGTTGTGTTCGACTGTAGCTCCCCGAGAAGATCTCGTTATGATAACTGCTATAGGATTACAGCAACTGTCACAGGCCCGGTTCTGCCGACTCAAGATTAGGTCAACCGACAAGATTCACTTCGGGCGAATTGTTGGCGGAGTTCACAGCCTTGTAAATGGTGATTTAATACAGAACTGTGTGACCTTTTGAGAGCCTCGTAGCTAAGTGGCCTTATAAGCCTGTTATGAAACAAGAGGTATCGGGTTCGATCGCCGGACCGAATAAACATTTATTATTTGATCGGTTTTGGGCAGGGCTTCACAGACGCCGCGCAAATGTAAGGAACCCACCTAATCGAGATGATTTGCTAATCAAATTATGGGAATGGAATTAATTAATAAGTTTCGTTTTGTTTTATTGACGGTCGGTGCAAAATTTTCAATGGAGTAATATTACTTTTGTATTTAGTTTATTAGTTCAAATATTTTATAGACATAATATAATAAATATTTTATTAAATATTAAATGAACGTAAGTCATAATATAATATAAATAACTAAAACATCCATTTAATAAGCTTCTGATTTGGGTTTTTTGAAGTAACGTTATCGTCTTTTTAATTTGTTTTACTGGTGAATAATGGAACAGCTAGGTTTTCCTCGATGTTAAGAAAGCCCGCTCGCGTTCAGGAGACTGTAAAGAAAGGCTTCGCTGGTCGATTGCTGGGACCTTCGGTCGTGAGGCTGAGTGATTGCCTGTGGTTCTTCTCGTTAAGTTTTTCGTCCTTTGATTAATTTAATTTATTTGTTGAAGCCATGCCTTTTCCATGTTTTACATTTTTTCAATTGGTTACTTTATGTTATGTATTGTTGGTCGAATTTTTTTAAAATTATATTTGTGTTAGTTTGTGTATGGGGGTGCTGTGTACCGGCGTCAGCCACTCGTGTAGGGCCAAACAGCCGAGCGGTGCTACTGTTTAACTTACTTTTATAACTTATTTTTATTATTTATTTATAATTTTTTTATTAATATTTCTATTTTTTTTACTATTATAACTTATTTCTTATAACTAATTTTTTTAATCCTAATTTAATTTTTATTAATGTTCTGATTATGTTTTAGAAAGTATTAAATAAATTAATCGCTCATGGATAGTCACATCTCAATCCGCGCTTTGGTGGTGATGGCGGCTTTTTTTGCGCCACTTAGATAGCTACGAGACATATGCCTATGGTATTTTTTATCCATCGGCAAAATATAATTCCAACATAGTAGATTTTGGACTTCTATTTCTATCTATTCTGAATAACAATAAGTTAAACATATAGACGAGTCTAAATAGCATGAAGCTACATAAAGAAGAGCGTAATTACAGAGAGCATGTCAAAGCTAAGCAAACGTTATTCACTTCACTGGCCTCAGCGGAAATGGCAGGGTGGACATTTCCGGTCGGCATATCGGTCATTTGAACTTCGATTTATATTAAACTCGCTGTGTTCGCGGTTTATCGTATCAGTAATTTACAACGACAAATGGACTATACAATATAAATATGTAAATCTAACAGAATTTCACAAATCCGAAAAAGATCCTTGCCTGGGGTGAACATGGAGAGTGGCTCACCATTAAAGGTGAGTGCTTTTTTATATGGCGAATGTCGTCATTTCGCATAGAACCTCTTGAAAATTAAAGTAAGAAACTGTAACACGTCGAGATCTGAGAATAACAGTCAAGAAACTGAGGTGTTTTAATTTTTTTTATGCTTTTTGATTACAAATATAAAAATTAGCAGCCACAGCAATTGTGTTACAAATGCCAAGCGACAGTAGATATTGCTTAAGAAATTGTGTAATACGACCTTTTTTAAATCTTTTTCTTAATGTTTATCTTTTAGAATATGTACCTATTTCTCAAAGTACAAGGACGCTTTTTATGCCTGAAAAAGTCTAAAACAATATATTTATAAACTGCCTTACAAATGATTCAAATTTAAAATTTGAACTTTATCTCCTTAATATAAATATGATAATATCATACCATGCCATAAAGTTTAGATGTTAGAGGAAAAGATTCGCGATAGCAAAAATGTTATCCGACTACAAAAATAGAGGATAATTATCGTTTATTCGGGTTTGACAGGTCCAAAGATCGTTGAGGATTCACAATTGGACCCGTCTTCCAGGTCCACTAGTAGTAAAATAAATATTGAAGATGTTTTCTTTTAAATTTTACAAATCAATGCGAATAAGTCGCGAACTTGTAATAACAAAAACAAAGTTTTAGACAACACAATAGAACTGATTAGAAACAACCGTTTCAAACAAAGTTTTAACACTTAAACAAAATCAATATCGATGTGACCATTTAAAAGGAAATCGAAATAATTTGAATTTTTAAATCACCCTGATTTTCTATTATCAGAAAGGAGGATAAATTTAAATAAAACTCTTTTTGTGCGTTAAAACCTTTTCATCCCGTTCCTTATCGTTTTAATGGATGAAAAAGCTCTGTTAACTCGCATGGATAATTTTTCTGTATGACTCCTATGGTCTGGGTACACACATAGGCTTTTCATGTAGAAACGTAGAAATTTTTCTTATGCCTTACAGATAAATTTTACCACGAAACACTTTGTCATATCAGTTTCTTTTACATAGATTGTCAAACAAATGCCTTTGGAAAATAATGTAAAACATGACGGTCGTCTTTTGCAATGGCGCCTAAGTCCCACGCTTGGCTAAGCTCAATCACGTGGCTATGAACTAATAATAGATGTAATGTTATCGAACACACAAGATGATATTAACTACTTCCGAATTTTATTACAAGCGAGAAAAACATTCGCCGAGTTTTAATTAAATAAAGTTCTTCATTAGCCTAGATTATCAAATGCCTTGTAGCTAAATGGTTTTATAAGACCACAAAACGAGAAATATCGAGTTCAAATCCCGGTCCGGATGTAAATTTTCATTTCGGCCGTCGTCCACTGCTGTACATAAAGGTTTTTCGACCACCTTGTGGTTCCACCTACAAGTTGGTCAAAAAAATAATAATAACAATCATTAAATTTTCATTTATTTGTAATTTATAGAAGGGTATTTTCCAGGCGAGCGTCTTAAAAATGTCTCTTGAACGTTCAGAATTGGAGGTGGTCAAAAATAATAACCTTATTTTAAATTTATATAAGTCTTAATATGAATGAGCTATATTTTCTTAGTTAAATAATAATATAACATACTCGCATGGTCGCAATTTTTACAATGCATGTTGTCACCAAAAGAACTATAAATTTAATTTAACCGAAATAATAGTTACCGAGAAATGTGTGACCAAACAAATTAACTTCTTCATATTTTTATCCTTTATTTTTATTTTGTTTCTTATTTACAAGAAACGTTAAATTTTCTTTATAGATTTAACTTCCAAAGGTTTCTGTCATAACATGTCACGCAAAATAGCAAGAATAATGTCGTCGAGTTTCGGAAACCAGCCCGTCTTACAATTACTGTAAAACG
>DWCF01004251.1:0-17005 GCA_018230265.1 Delias oraia
TGATCTATGAGCGGTGGTATTCACTTACCATATAGGAGGCCTACTTGCTCCATTGTCTGCTAAACTATAAAAAAAACTATGATTGTATAATACGAGAAGTCAGTTTATAAGTATATTTGTGAACATTAATCTGAAAAACTGCTAATGGATCCAAGCTACGGACAAGCTAAATCAGATTCAAGCTACGCCGTAGCAGCGAAGCACTTATGCGATACGTAGAGAAATATTAAAGGATTAAGCATCACATTTACTGTTTTCAACTCACTTGGCTTTCCACCAGTGCTCCATTTCGAATTGCTACTTTGCCTATAAACGGCTTGAAAGCAACGCTTGGCGTGAAAATTAATTTGGTATGATTTTTTTTGTACGAACTAAAGCTGTATTTCGTTTGTAGAGATACTTAAGAATTTATTAGCAAAGTATGTAAATTAAAACTTAATTTATTCAGTTTTATTAGTTGTTAGTGAATATATATTCCCGTGGGATAGCCATGCTGATGCATATGCTGACGTACTAATTGGGCTGGCTCGTCCGAAGTGATACCATGGCCACACAGAATACTCAGCCTGTTCCGCAGAGTGAGTGAGGATTTAGGAGTACCTTAAAAGCGCCGCTTAACTGCCGGACTGTGGCGTAGTTATCCATGGCCGCCGGTATTCTTTTACCATATAGGAGGCTCACCTGCTTCGTTGTCCGCTATACTATAAAAAACTTTTAGTGCCTTTTGGTATAGACCTCCTCTAACATCTTTGTTGGTGGGTGGTAGTCTGAATCTCCCGCGGGGACCAGCCATGGTGGGAGACGTACGTCATCTACATACGATTACAATAAAATATCTGTAATGATACATATATGTGTGGTGTTCATAATGACATGTTACATAGTATATGACAGTTGATAGAAGTGGCAAAGCAATCCTATTAAGAACGTTTTACCGGCGACATTGACCTGATGTCCCAACAAAAGTAGGTTAGGGGGGTGACATCTTACAAAAGCTACACCACCTTCGAAATATATACACACATTTTATTATTACACCATAGCAATGTAATCTTTAATATTTTCTACAAAATAAAAAACAAAATGCAAAACTATGGGTTTTGAGAATGCCATTAACATTTCAAGAGCGTAGCTGGCATTTTTAGGTCCCTTAGTCACAAAGGTCTCGCAAAAAGGCTTTATAATAAGGCCCAAATGCGTGGGACCATAAAAGTATAACTATCGAGCCAATCTAGAAATCTAGAAAATAATTAGTCTTGTTTGTAAACCTTTTTAATAAAAGTTAAATAGATGGTAGTAATCTATTTTAAACACGCATAATAAATAATTAAATTCTATTTATAAACAGTATCTTACTTCTTAATTAATACTTTAAAAAAATATCGCTTAAATCGAATGAATTTTCAGTAATTTTATTGTAAAGAATTATGCAAATGATTTGTTGAGTACACAAAGGTGTCGCTCAAAATAGAATTGAATGTAAAATGAATTCCAATCCGATGTGAAAACATTTCATTCACTCTATTTGTTCAGATACGATAATAGTTATTTTACTTGTACAATCAATGAATAATTTAACACATAATACTATTGTAGTATTGTTATTTCGTTTTAATTGATTTACTTTGAAACGATCAGTCGCTTTTTGATGAAGAGTTTACATTCTTTATGCTTGTAAATGTGTTTGCAATATTTTTTTTATTTAACGGAAAATAGGCAGGTCTTTTCTATGGTAAGAGATCACCACTGCCAATGAACAACCGTGCCACAATCCGCGCTTTCGAGCCGAGTTGCCGGTTTTTACACAGCTTGAGCGGTAAATTTCACAGATCTTTGATATCCTGTGGGGATATCCACTTAGCATAACATAGCACAAGTAGTTTTGATGAGCTTATGTTTTAAATTCGGACGAACCTGCCCAATTCAGCATGTCAGCATATGCTTCTGAAAGGCAAAGTAGTATTAAGACACTCTTTTGGCCAGTTCAAGCTCTTCCAATGACCGAATAAATTAAAAATTAAATTGTACATTTTTATTCAGGATGGGGATCGAATTTTATACCTCTCGCTGCATGATAGACATATAAGACCACTTATAAGGCTCTCTATATTTAAAAAATATAAAGGCTGACGGTGGCCAGTTACTTTATTAAACTATTAATTTTATCTCTTAAACGGATTAAGATAAGGGCGGCGAAGCTATTATACTTAGGCGGGCGTGAAGAAATAGAACACGTGTGTCCTACAGTGATTATTTTTAATATCAAGGAGTTTTAATATCCTTTATTGAATATCCTTTATTAACGTCAAAATTATAGCACATTTACAGGTATTCAGAAATTTAGCTTAGCTGGGACAAGCAAGACACTCAGCCGAAAGGTTCATTAGAAACAAAAAATCGGTATAATAAGTACTTGTGTTCATATGATAAAAAATAATATACATTATTTTTTTTAGTATAGCAGATAACGGAGCAAGTGGGTCAGAGAACATCGCCACCACAAGTGCGCCACAGTCCACGCATTGGTTGTGTCGCCGGCTTTTTACGCCACTTAGCGGCATTTTTAAGGGCCTCCTATATCCTCACTCGCTAAATACAGTACTAGTACCGTTTCACGTTGAGTTTATATTATTTTTAATTGAATTAAGTTTATAACTTTCATATTTTTAAACCATATTTCATATTTTTTAACCGCCTATTACGGATTTAAATAAATTTAGACACATTTGTAAAACACGCAGTTCAACATAACTAACTTATATAATTTTATAATGCTCAACATGCCTGAAATAATGCTTAAAATACCCAAACTGCTTACTAAAGCCCACAAAACCAAAAACTTTTTATGATAAACCATTACTGTATATAATAACCCAAACTAGACGCTAGACATAGATAAATAGATGTAATCTGACTAGAAATTAAATTTAAATTAATAATTTAATTAATTGCAAATTTAATTTTTAATTTTTCAATTAATTTTTACATATGTCAACTGTCAATACATGTGATACCCGTAATTTTTCGATGATAGATCGTCATTTAACCGTGAGTTATACATTTTGTCAATGGAATATTTATTGGTGCTGTTCTGTGTTGTCTCATCTATTTTTAGTCTTAAATAAAAGCAAAATTTATTTTTACATAGGAAGTATTGTAGTAAAGTACACTACAGTATTGTGTGACACCTACCAGTGACATTTTCTTCTTATTTTTGGCCTCTGTGACTAGAGGTCACAATTTTGCCAGTGTCAGTATGATGATATTATTATAAATAACGAACGATAATCTAACAAGAAAATAAAATACAATTCTAAGAGAGGTACAACTTTGGTATAACTATGAACCAATATTTTGTACGAAAACAAACATATTGAAAGTATATAAAGACAACATATTATACAAAACAACTATGAATAAATAAAAAAGATTATGAATTATAAATAGGAAAGATTTAAAAAAATAGGAGAATATATTTACAATATATTGTATAAATTTACAAAAAAAAAATTATTTACAGGATAAAACATAAGAGACTGAATACATTTTCAGGATGTAGGACGAGGAATGTCAGGAGGGAGAAAATCATTCGAGGAGCGACGAAGCCAATGAAATCTATCACCTGCATGTCATCTATATGCTGTCTATGTAATGTCAGACAGTTCAGTAATATAGCGTACTTCTGCAGAATAAAATTGAAATGAATCGACGAAATGAACTTTAAAAATGTAAAAATCAAAAGTCTAGGGTATAAAGTAAGTGTTTAAGGCTCTCAGTCGGACTGCAGTCTGCAAAGCTCTTTATGAAAAAAGCTACGTCAAAGGTTTCTCAACTACATCCGATGGCGGTGCAGATTTCATTTTTATATCGTTAAATTTGGAGCTCATTACATTAGAACTTTTATATAAGAGAAGTCTCAACGTTTTTAACAACATTATATATATATATATATTTTTAATATTTTCAACCTGATGCCGAATTGTTAAAGAATTTTCACCTGAGGGAGAGCCGTGCTGAAGCACATCCTAATGCACTAATTGGACTGGCTCGTCCGAAGTGATACTTAGGTGATACTAAAGTGATACTAGGCTCACAGAAAACTCAGCGTGAAAGGGTAGGTGTACTTGAAATGGCAATACAAACAATGCGCGGACTGTAGCGCGATTGTCCATGCGCGGCGTTGTTCTTACCATAAAGGAGGCCCACTTGCTTCGTTGTCAGCTTAACCATAAAGATATATATATTGTGAAATTTATGTTTTCGTATTAATTAAACTATTTAAACAAATATGAGACTGGCTAGTTGAATGTCAGATAATTGTATCGAAGTAGAATATAAATATATTTATTATATAGCATACCATTGTAGATATATTTTCTCGTGTATAGGTGAAATTTTGATATGTTTTTAGTAAATGTTTTAGAATAAGTTTTTAATAACACAAAAACTTGCCAGGCAACGAGAAGATTTATAAAAAAGGAACGGTTATTATATATACATGCTTTCTCAAAAAATTTAAGAGAATTTTATCTCATGCATTATCAACCTCGTGTTTGGCACTCGACACAAGGAAAAATGTCAAGTGACAAATTGTTGACTTAATGGAGGCTCTTTGATAGTCAGAGATACGGGTTGAACTCGAACTAAGCTGAGTTAGACGCCCTTTGACGGCATTGCAAATGGATCTATTAAATCGTTTTTCTCATTAACGATTGCAGTCGAGCGATTTTAAATGACACTGCATCTGGCAAGTGAAATTAAATGACGAACTCTGAACGATGTTATTCAAAAATGGGAGCTCCGGATTGTGGCGCGGTTGTAAAAGGATGATCTCTTACCATAGAGGAGACTGGCAGGCTCCATTGCCCGCTATAGAATATGTAAATATATTGATTTCTTTTATATCCTTGTTTTTATTTCCGTATTTTATTGTTCTTATTAATTTTGTTTAGAATATATAAATATATCTCAAGCATAATTCATTTTAATATGATTTATTGTTTTAAGGAAGGTTTATATAATTTTTTTTTTATTCGCAGATACTGAACCGAAATAAATATATTATATGATACTATTTCAAAGTCAACTCAAAATTCTAATTGAATATAATGTTCGTCTGCAGTAAGTACTGCTACTGACATACAGTGTTCCTTTGTTCTACTTCAATAAAAGGATTTTCTTGTAAGCTCACGGTCAACTCATAGTAATACAACTAATTTTATTAGTCAAGTCTAGAATGATAATTTTGACAGATTACATCAAAGAAATTTCAACTTTTATCATGTATTTGTGTTAATATAACTATACAGAATAACCATGCAACTATTATAAGGCCAGTAACGCACTCGCGGCTCCTTTGGGGTAAGGGGTATCCATGAATGGGGTGGACTTATCTTAGATGAGCCTTATGCGCTTCCGATTCCCAATATTTATATAGAAATATTAATTAACGATAACACATTATCTCATCCTTACTAGTAAAAGTATTACTTTAAAATAATCAATTTTAGATTATTGAACGAAAAATTTGTAAATCTTTGTGGTGTCAGCTGTTGTGGTATCAGCAGAGGTATCTCTAAACCAATACGATTTGAGGACCTTCAATAACATAGCGCACATATCCCTGAAAGGCCGGCACCACTTCAGTGGTTCTGTAATGGCTGAGAGTATCATAGTTGGTCCGCTTAGCCTAGGTTAGTCTCTCGTTTGCCAGCAGTCTCATAAAGAAAAAGGAGAAAAATATTAAATCAGAGGTAAACTTCCCCTTGGTACGTAGACCGATTAAACGGCCATTCGTTAGGACCAACCCCACTTCATTGCCAAGTTATATTTAGAGTATTGAGTGCTGTCTCGATGTTCATTAAAGCGTCCTTTGCTTCAGTTGCGATTCTAAAAGTAGCAGGCGGCGTGTTACGAACGAAAATCAATATTCTTTGTTACTGCAGCGAATCCCAAGGATCTCTAGGAATACAAGTACAGTTTGCACGGACCTCTTAATAAAATAACCAGCAAAAAATCAGATTAGGTATTTATTTGAGTAATTATTATTATATATATTAGCACATTATTATATATTAGCATTACTGTATAGTCTTAAGTTAACACCGCGAACCTCTTACAGATATTCGCGAATTTCCGGAGGTCAGCTTACCCCCATACATGTTCTTGTGAACCCCCAGGGGTTCACGGGAATATTTTATATGAGACAAAGGATTCAGTTTAAGTAATAATAGATGCTGATGCCCGCTTAATTTATACGGACAGTCTGTATAAACCCGGAATTATTGACAAAATCCGAAACATGTATTTTATATATGATTTTTTTTATTTTTATTATATAGCGGATAACGGAGCAGGTAGATCTCCTTTATGGTAAGAGAACACCGCCACCCATGGACGACGCATTGGTTGTGTTGCCGGAATTTTACGACAATAAATCAGCATTTTTAAGATCCTCCGATATCCTCACTCAGCGAAACATAGTAGAAGTACTGTTATAAGTAAAATTACCATTTCAAGGTAAGTATTCTGTGAGCCAGTTACATCGGAAGAGCTGGCCCAATTAGTGCGTCAGAATGACTCAGTCACGGGTTTTTATTTCATTATTTTGGTTCTTAATAAATAATGTTATTTAATAACTAACAAATACACAACGGGATACCACTGCTTCTTTTATTTCCCCAAGACAGTCAGCACCAGTTGACCACGGTCAGACATGAGGAACCGACTTCAGAGAGAAAACTATATAAGATATTTTTTAATTTGTTTATGGGGTATCTTTAAGAAATTATTTTTGCCTAGATATACCATGAACACAAAAAGTTTGCAGAACACTGGCTTTGACTGCAAAGCGTTATAAAGCTGCGTAGTACTTATTTCTGCAAAAAACGTTTACCGATGTGAATATTAATTTTACACTGCACTCGCTACAAAATAAAGTTTATTCGAGGTGAAAGCTTACAAACAAAGGGCACTGGATTATCGCTGACATTTAGACTATTGGAAAAAAATGTGAAACAAAAAATGAAACGATTTTTCATTAGGCAGAAACGAATTTAAACTTTACTCTAACTGACAGGCCACTATGACAGGTTGGATTAAATATGCAGGCGTCGTGGGCGAATGGCGTGTTTTATCAGTGAACTTTCGTCTTCGTATTAAATTGATTTTTTCCATTTGCACGAATATTTTATTGAATGTTAATTTAAAATGGTATATATAGTTCGATAATTACTAGACAGCTTCGATATTGAAATGTTTTTAGAAGTCTAACCCCAAGGTTCTAGAATAGATTATAAATTTATTGAGATCCTCGTAGTTAAGTGGTTTTATTTGTATACTATTAAGCGAGAGGTATCGGGTTCGAATCCCGGATCGGTCAATTATAACTTATAATTTACTTTAATCGATCTTTAAAAGGGCCGATTAACAGTGTAATTGAGAGTGGCCGGGCGAGAGTCTTAATGCTGTCGCACCCGTGGGAGAGCCATGCTAAAGCATATGCGGACGCACTAATTGCGCTGGATCGTCCAAAGCGATACAACGGGCTCACAGAACACTCAATATGAAATGGTAATTGTACTTGAAACGGTGCTTCTACTGTGTTATGCTGAATGAGTGAGAATATCGTAGGTCCTTAAAAAGTGGCGTAAAAAGCCGGCAATATAACCAATGCGCTGACTGTATCCCGATTTTCCATGGGCGTCTTTATTCTTATCATATAAGAGACCACCCACCCGCTCTATTGTCCGCTATACAATAAAAAAAAATAGAATACTAAGTCTCTAGTTGAAATTTTAAATTATTATCTCTTTATTTTGATTAAATTGGTTCAAAGCATTTAGTTTTTTTTCTAGCTCCTGCTTACCGCAAACATAATTTGCATAAAGGTTCTTTATATTAATACATCTCAATAATATATTTATTTGTGATCAAAATTATGGGTAATAATGGGTCACGTCGCTCACTTTGTTAAAAGTAGAAAGTTCAGCCAAACAAGACAGCTTTGTCAAGAGATTCAAAATAGAAACTATTAAAATAAAAAGAATATATCAATAATAAAACTATAAAATGGTGAAACTTAAATATTTTTATAAACAATGACAGTGATAATTATATAATTAATTTACCATTATATATTTAAAAAAATATGTCTATGAACGAAATGTCATATTGTTTTAATTGTTGAGACGTTTTGGAAGGTTATATAAATAAATAATTAAATGACACTCTTTAAAGGGATTTTAATTATTATAAAAATATTTCTAATAATATAATATAAGAATACATAATATCGTTTCATTGTTCACAAGTTTATATTAATTTCAAATAATATAGGTATGTACGTTAGATGTTTCAATATATTAAGAAAATATTTTTTTACAGAGCAAAAACTAGGTTTTTTAAAAGAAATTTGGTTTTAATATTTAAAACAAAAAACCTATTCTTTTTCTTCTATAATCTTTTATTTATTGGATATGTCGAATGAATGGAAAGACGCGGAGTTATTTCGCTGACTTCGCTATTTTATAACGAAAATCGAGATGTAAGTTTAATACACCCTTTTATCCAAGAAAATCAATCTTTTGTTTTTTATTAAATTTTTTATGCTATAGTGGGCAAAGATCAAACATTGGGGGAAACGGGCGGATCTCCTCTTTGATAAGTGATCACCGCTGTCCATGGACAACCGCGCTTCGGTTATGTTATCGGCTTTTTACACCGCCGTAATGGTATAATAAGGATTTTCACGGTTGTGATAGTATTAAGAGACTCGTTCGGTCACTGTCAAGCCCTTTCCGAATAAATATTTATTTTTATTCTGACCAGGGATTTAAACAGATACCTCTCACTTCGTGGTAGGCTTATAGAACCACGTAGTTACGTATTTGAGATCCACAAATACACAGATACTATTAAAAGTTTTCACCCGTGAGAGAGCCATGCTGAAACATATGCTGACGCATTAACTAGGCCGGCTCGTCCGAAGTGATATCACTGGCTAATAGAATACTCAGCATGAAACGGTACTTGTACTATGTTTCGCAGAGTGAGTGAGGATATCGGAGGCCATTAAAAATGACGCTTTAGTGGCGACACAGCCAATGCGGGGACTGTGGCGCGGTTGACAATGGGCGGCGGTGTTCTCTTACCATATTGGAGACCCACCTGCTTCGTTTTCGGCTATGCTATATACAAATAAAGTATCAATTTGTATGTTAATAGTGCCTAGAGACAAATCAGTTGTTGAGTGTTAATGTAATTTTGAAATGGAACTCTGAAACATTTATGCTAATGAACGTAATTCGCCTATTATTTGATTGAAACAATGTTTACGTTACAGAAATAAAGTTTGTTTGTGAAAAAGACTCCTAGCTTAATGGTTTTAAAGGTGTACTATGAAGCGGGAGGCATCGGGTTCGAATCCCGGTGATTTGACAGTGGCCGGGCGAGTGTCCTAATACGGTCGCTCCCGTGGGAAAGCCATGCTGAAGCATATGCGGACGCACTAATTGGGCCGGCTCGTTTAAAGTGATAATACGGCCTCAGAATACTCAGCATGAAACGGTACTTGAACTGTGTTTCGCTGAGCGAGTGAGGATATCGGAGTCCCTTCTAGGAAGGAGGAAATTGTACCGCTAAAGCGGCGTAAAAAGCCGGCAATACAAGAAAAGCGCGGTCTGTGACGGTGTTATCCATTGGCGGCGGTCTTCTCTTACTATATCGGAGATCCACATGGTCCGTTGTTCGGTATACCATAAAAAACATGAAAATTCACATTCAATTTTATTAATTATTTTAAAGTCTTCAACCAGTGGCTTTACCTGATGCTTTTTTTGTTTTTCTTCTATTTATAAATAATTGTTATGCTGTAAATCGACGATCCAACTTAAAGCGTCAAAAACAACATATTCTAGCCCCTTTAACTTGTAATATTTACAGTAGTAAACTGCAGTGTTTTTTAAATATTATCGGTGACAAACCACCAGGAGGCTCACCTAGAACAAGCGCACCTAAGGCCATGGACACCCCCTGCCCTTGCGGAGCCGCGGTGCGTTGCCGGCATTTAAGGAATGTGTATAAAGCTTTTAATCTCTACAAAATATGGAAAGACGATTAACTATAAAATAGATGTCTTATTAAGAAACTCCAAAAATGTTATTTTACTTGAAATAATATATTAAATATCCTGTCACTCTTACGTTTATATGCTTTTGTTGTTGCAAAAACGAGACCACAAAAAGTCTGATTTTAGGGAGCCGTGTGTGTTCCTATGTACTAACATTGTAACTTAAGGGTTTTAATATGAACCGATATGAATATTCTATTTGAATTAGAGTATCTATAAGCTCGTATCTGTTGTATATACCGTAATATGCATAATGATATTGATTTTTAATTAATATGGGAACTCGGCAGATATCGCCTTGGCCGGTACGCCACCTTCCGTGTCTGACTTACGTGTCATTTTTTATTATATTTTAGCCAATTTACTCAAACTTTAAATCAGCCTATGTGTTATTTTGATTTATAAGCTAAATTAATGCAAAGTTTCATTAAAATATCTTCAGTAGTTTTTGCGTAAAAGATTAACAAACATCCATCCATATTTTTGATGGCAAGTAAGTTTCCGTATTCATAATTTCATCACCGGATGTTGAACAAGTTGCGTGCGCCGCCTCCGGAAGTGGTGCTAAAATATTTCCCAACCGTTTTCGACCTCTGTAAATAGATGCTGTATATTTCAAAGGTTTGGGGCCTATTTCCGGTGAATATTATAAAGAAACATGTCTTTATTTTTGTTTTATTCCAATCTCCTTTGTTATATTTTATATTTCACAAAATTCTAGTTATAGCCGGCATATATTGTGGTTTTTTGTGGCATGGCTCTCCCACGGGTGATAATATACAACCAAAAATCAGGAGATTAAGACATAATCTCTTGATTTTTAATTATATTACAAAACACTTGTTAAACTTCTTAAAGGCCCGCAAACGCATCCGCGGCCCTGCAAGGTTTGGTGTCCATCCTTACATCATAATATAAGGAATATATTATTATATAACTGTTTTGCGGTCATTTAGATACATATTATAAAGAATTTAATTTTTTTTCAGTTGTCTGCAATTCTGATACAACTGGCGAAGAATAATGAAGGTAGACTACTCACAGATTGCTAACAATTCTACAGTCTTCAAAGGTAAGCCTTCTAGACAATTTTATACGATGGCAATTGTCAAAAGTGACAATAAGTCATGTCAAATTTGAAGTAAACTATGCATCAGTGCACATATAACATTATTAAATATGTGTTGCCGTTAAGTATAATTCAAATGATTTTTTTTATATGAATGGAGGAAAACGAGAAGGAGACTCACCTATTGCGAGCGGTTCTCCACGCATGGACACCCCTAACCCTTGTTGAGCTGCGGGTGCGTTGCCGATCTTTGAGGAATATGTACGCTCTTTTCTTGAAGGTGCCCAAGTCGAATTAGTTTGGAAATACCCTTTTTATAAATGATTATTTTATAAATTATCACTTGTGTTATAAATTCTAAAATCCAATCCATATAGATTTCCTATTATAGGTGTGATAGTCATATATCGGTAGAGTCGGCGACTTTCCGTCCCTTTTGAATCAAAACAAATATTTGGACCTTTATGGAAATGAGACCTCATACGTACGCATTGAATGATAATGACCGATCAATTTACCTATCTTAACCACGGTAGGCTAGATTATTTGAATTAATAGCACTTATTTCATTGTTAAAAACTGTTTAATTTTAAAACGACTTAAAATAAAATAAACAAATAAAATATTAAGTAAAGTTAATATTACATATGTATTTTTTATGAAAAACGGGAATCAAACCAGCTTACCTAGAATAAGCAGTCATTTGCACATATACACTCAGATTTTGCTGGGCCTAGAGTGCGTTACTAGATTTTTAGAGATAATTTAAAAATACACAAGTTTAAGTCCATTTTGATGAAACGTTAAGATAATATATTTAAAAGCAAAAAATTAGATCAAATAATTATTAAATTGCTATTTAATAATAGTTATTAGGGCCGATGGGCCCGTAAAATGTTGAGTAGAGACCACAAACTAGGAAGCGCAGTGTAGGACGTTCACCCACAACAGACAACCTTATAAAAGTCGCGATGCAGGCCGCCTCCGACAGGTATGCATCGAGGTCAAAAGGATAAGCCTATGTCCAGCAGTGGACGTCTTACGGCTGAAAGAATCATCATAATTCTCAGAATATATCTTTAGGAAAATTATTGACAGAATTATCATACTATGAAAAAACTAATAAAGTTCATATGAGGGATAAATTGCAGTGTTGAAACAATGCTATGCTACAAAAGCTGTTTTAGCGATACTGAGTTAATGCTATGTTCACTCAATAAGAGCGCTCTAAAGCCATTCAAACGAAACAAAAACTCATTCAATATAAGGCTTCATTCTCAATTTTGTACTTGAGCGAATAGCTGTTAATTTGTTCATGATAAATGCGAAAAACGGTTCGTTTTCTTACACTTCGTTTTTTATTTTGTGATTTATTTCTCTCCTATCAGTGTCTTAATCTAACGCACAGACTATAAAATATACAACCTCTTTATTTATAAACTTTTTACAAAAATATCTTAGTTATTCTATCTTGTTTTTACATTATAAAATGTCCGTTAGCGAGAGTGACAGAAAAATTAAAAATTTCAATTAAAATTTTCTTAATTATTGGTGAATTCTAAATTATACTCGCCCAATCACGGCCCATCTCGCTCTCAGTTGTGGAACCATAACAAAGCGATACATATATGTATGAAATTGTATTCTGTCTCCATAACCGAAATTTCAATGTTTAAAGTTTAAACGGAGTATAATTAAGTTATAAGCATGTTATAATAGCATAGAGAATAAAGGAGCAGGTCCTCTATGGTAAGTCAAAGACATCCGCACCACAATCCACGCTTTGGTTGTGTTGTTGACTTTTTACGCCGCTTAAGAGGCATAATTATAAAACCCTTTGATATTTCACTCACTCAGCGAAACACAGTAGGTACAATATTCACGCTATTAATCTCTGAGGTCGGGACTTTTCTATTTTGGTTTCAAAACGTACAACAATATTAATTAGATATTTGTTAGTTTAGAATAAGTTCACGGACGGCTGTGCGCGAGATCGAGATGAGCCTGCGAGATAAATTATGCGTTTCGCATGATTTTGAAATTCATTATTAATATTAATTCAAAGAATGTTCTAGGAACTCGAAGTTTACGTATGTAGTGCAACTATAAAGTAAAACGAAAGGTTTACACTGTAAAGATTAAATATTGTTTATGGTATAACAGGTATATTCGTATAATAAAAGTGTCGATGGTATTAATTTTGTCGATGGTATCTTATGAAACAATGGTATCCTTACTATTGTAAACTGACTTGCATTTACACTGAGTTAATTCTTTTTGATTTTGTCCAATCCAGTATGTGTTTCTCCTATATGGTATGAGATTAACGCCGCCCATGGACAACCGTGCCATAATTGGCGCTATGGTTGTATTTAAAGTCTTTAACGTCACTTAAGCGGTTTAATTTCAAGGTTTTTCGATATCCTCATTCACTCAGCGAAACTCACTTCTAAAGTAATAATACGGTTTCACGCTGACTATTCTGAGACCGTGGTATCACTTCAAACGAGCTGGTTAGTGTGTAATCATTTTAATAAAAATAAAATGGATTTTAAAACGCGCCTTATTATTAAACCTTCGGTCACTTTAGCAATGTCTACAAAAGAACCCTATTAACGGCAGGCCGACCTTTTAGCCAAAACTGAGAGTTTCATGATGATAAAGCACGAATCTACAATTCACTAGATTGCTTTTTATCATCGTGCCTCTGAGTGCCCTTACTTGCCTTGGTTCTCGTTGAGATAAGCCTCATCTCATACTATTTTACGCTCGGTCAAGCGAGCCGAGCCCAATTCAAATTGTGGCGGGAATGGAGTTGGATTTCCACCGCAAATATATCGAAATTAATTAATTTTCAACTGTAATATATGAGAATTTAGTTTCAAAGAAATATATAGTAATTATTTAATGATTGAATTATAAAATTGTGTTTATATCATAAATGATCATATTTGAAATATCATTTTTTGAGGGCTGTTTAGCTGTGTATTAGAAACCTACTATGAAGCGGGAGGTATCAGGTTCAATTAATGGTTTGAACAAAAATTTATTCGGTTTTTGAAAACGCTTTACAGTGGCCGGGCGAGTGCCACAACTCGTATTTTTTTTGAAAATATAGCGGACAATAGAACAGGTGGGTCTCCAAAATGGTAAGAGAATACCGCCGCCTTTGAACAACCGCACCACAGTCCGCGCATTGGTTGTGTTGCTGGCTTTTTACGCCGCCTAAGCGGCACTTTTAAGGGCCTCCTATATTCTCACCCTTAGAAACACAGTACAAGTACCGTTTCACGCTGAGTATTCTGTGATCCCGTGGTATCACTTCGGACGAGCCGGCCCAATTTGTGCGTCAGCATATGCTTCAGTATGGGTCTCCCACGGGTTAGTCTTAGTTGTGGAAGAGTAATGCTGACGCACTAATTGGGCCGACTCGTCCGAAGTGATAAAATGGACTCACAAAATACCAGTGTGAATCAGTATTTGTACTTTGTTTCACTGAGCGAGTGATGATAACAGAAGCTTGTAAAATTATATCACTAAGCTGTATAAAAAGCTGGCAACACAACCAAAATACGGTTGGTGGCACTGTTGTCCATGTGCGGCGGAGATCTCTTATCACAGAGGAGACCCGCGCACTCCCAGTATATAATACAAAAGTACGTGATTTGTTATATATGAATAAATTTATATAAGAAATGATTTAGTTCCAGTACTTGGCCCAGATATTTCAATAAATATACCTAAACAACATTAATTTTATCCTCAGCATCCTAATTTTTGTGTTGGCGGTACTTAAATAGGAATGTATTTTAATAATATATTTTGCGCCCGTATCAAAACATTCACTGGGTGTTTTCCATTAAATGATTTTTCAGCTACAACAGACCAAATTCTGGTAATTTAACTGGTAATGTATGTTTGTTATGATGTTTCAAACCGTAAAACAATAGATATTGAATGAATACTTAATTCGTAAGATATAAAATAAAATATATATAATTGTATATTATATGTAAAGAAATTATAACTTCTTAATTTGAACATGGTCGCGCTTTGAGCTGTCACTGTCTATGAATGAAATGTCATGTTTTAATGGCGGTGCCATCTTAGAACGTAATAGATTGAAAGAGGAAGGATAACTTAGTTTTAATTGAATACTAAACCTAGTTTATAAATTATAATTTACTTTATGTACATTTATTGTCGTTTCTTTATTATCAGATACTTAGTAAATAAAACTTTATTTTTCGAAGAGAGACTGAACGGAGTTTTAAATATTTTTTTATGGTATAGTGGACAAGGGAGCAGGTGGGTCTTCTATATAGTAGTAAGAGAACAGTGCCGCGATGGACAACCACACCAAAATCCGCGCTTAGTATGTGTTGCTGGATTTTTACGCCTCTACAGCGGTATTATTTCAAGGGCATCTGATAACATCACTCGCTAAACAAAAACCAGTAAAAGAGCCTTTTTACGCTAGGCTTCCAGTGAGCCCACGGTGTCACTTAATCACTCAATTAGTGTGTCAGGATGACTCTCCCAGGGGTGAAAAATCAGTCTTAAACATATAACCTTCAATCAATACCCAATGTAATATCAATTCCATACCCAAGTAATAAATAAAACGATCGTTGCCCTCGACACAAATTGAGAAGTAATCTAATTAAATTCCTATCCACGATTTTGCGTTAACCCTTGCGTCCCACAGGGCGGCGTGGAACATTCATAATTTCTGTATTGTACGTCATTTTAAGTAAAACGTAATAACTTCTTATAAACAAAACAAAGAGAACCTTATTATTTCGTGAACAAAATGTACCTGAACGCTGCTGGCTATTTTCTGTTCGTAATAAATTTAAACAGCTGAATATTTTCACAAAGGGGATATGGGAGTATTATGGCTGGAAGTTATCGAAAATAGAATAAATCTATAATAATAATTATTATTTTGATTATATGACTGTGCCAGATTTGGCTAACTGGCATTATAGCTGTTACTTTCATTTAGCAATTCATGACTCATATTAAAAACTAATAATAAATGAAGGTAGTGTGTCCGCGAATTAAACAAAACAAAGTGAGCATTACCACAAGAAGGGATTTTAGACTGTTGCCGACACGGGTAAGCACCGAGTTGACGGCAAATCTTATAATAAACATATATGCGCGCTCGGGGTGGCTTGTCAATAAAATATAATATAAAATAAATTATGGTGCACTGTAGATCGATGGAGTACTTAACACTGATTTATCACCTCTAGAATTAACAATCCAAACTAGAGCGATTCGATAGTATTTTGGAATAATACCTGCAACTGAATTTCAACATCGAAGAATACAAAGTTTGATCTGTCTCATCTCGATGTATGTTGTTCCACAACTGAGTGTTTTAAGGTATATTGTGCCATGCATCATAATTCTTTGAAAGCTGTCTGCTGAGCTATTTCCATATCAATACGACTTGGGGACCTTCAAAGTTATTATCTAACCTTTACAGACAATGCGCCGCGGCAAGTAGTATAACGAGTAATGATATAATGGGTAACGAAGAAACGGTTCTTCTTTATGGTAAGAGTTTTACCGCCACCCATAGCGAACCACGCCTCAACCCTCGCTTTGATTATGTTACAGGCTTTTTACGCCGCTTCGACGGCTTCAAGAGCCTCCGATATCCTCACTCACTTAGCGAAACACAGTACAAGTACTTTTTCACGCTGTATACTCTGTGATGACGTCCCGCCACACGATGGAAAGACGATCTAACAAAGGTCGCGGGCAACCGCTGGATCCACATCGCTCAAGATCGC
>DWCF01004252.1:0-17000 GCA_018230265.1 Delias oraia
TAATCGTCGGAAACATAAACCAAGCACATTATTCTTATATTCGTGTCTACAGAAGCATTATATACGTAGCGTCATAATCTTAAAAATTCAAGAAGAAGTAACAAATAACATTGTTTGTTTTGTGATTGAACGTACAACGCCCCTATATTTCATTATAGAAAATACCTAATACTAACAAAATTTGGGTAATATATTAAATAAAAGCAACTACACGACATTTTTATTAAAGCTCCGACATTACCAATATTTACTGTCTAGTTAGAGTTACATAGTACCAACACACGCGCTATGACGCCAATACGTGTATCGCCTCGTGAATTCAACCAAAACTCCTACAGATTTGGTAGATAAAATGAAACGAACATTTGCCTTTTTGACCGCAAAAGGATAAATAACTTTGCACGACCATATTTAATATCAAATATATATATCATATTTAATATTTCTGGGAAAAACGTCATAAATAATAATAATTTCACTATCACTTGATTTCATTCATATCTTCAGCTGCGTGAACGTACGAAATTTTCTGTATTACTTTTCTGTATAGCTATTATATATGGCAAATAAATAATCCATTATGCGATATAATCATAAGTCCATTGTTCAATATTACATTTTTTTATGAAATTTGTGATTCAGCAATACATAACTAATGCCTTACGATTAAGATCCAAAGGACACACTTTGGCTAAATTTATTTAAATAATATTTATATATATATAATATATATAAAACAAATAATATAATAAATATAATATATAAATATTATTTTAATAATTCAACGACGTGGTTCTAGACTTTTTCTCTCTATAATCTTTATTTTGATCATCATAAAATATTTAGATATCTAAAAAATATTCATATTCTGGAGTTCAAATATATCACCGTTATTAAATTATCTTTTTGAATCTAGAAAAAGAAGGAACAGCATTGTTACACGAAGCAGAATCGTTGAAAAATTTATATTTCATTTTACACTTTTGAGCCGTAAAGATTCGAATTTTTCGAAAATTACGATTCTTTGTAAACAGAGCTATTCAAGTCGCTTCTGTATCTTTTCAATATTCAAATACGTCATCATGTATCGCTTTGTTTACAGTATAGCGGACAACGGAGCAGGTGAGTCTCTTGTGTGGTAAAAGAAGTCTGCCACCCATGGACAAACACGGCGCACTTTTTAGGGCCTCCGATACCTCACTCACTCAGTGAAACACAGTATCAGCACCGTTAAAAGTACAACTATCATTTCATGCCGAGTATTTTCTGAGCCCGTGGTATCAGCTCGGACAAGCGGGCGCAATTAGTGTGTCCGTATATGCTTCAGCATGTCTCTCCCACGGATGCGACAATTTTAAGACACTCGAACGACCACTATCAAGCACTTCCAGAGACCGAATAAATTATAAATTTTAAATAATAATAAATTATAAACTTAATTCTAATTTATAATGGTCCGGACCGGGATTTGGACACGATACCTCTCGCTTCATGGTAGACTTATTAAACCACTTAACTACGAGGCTCTCATACCTGATTTCATATTACAAATAATATATTTCATCAAAGGGATATTTATAGTGTTAATTAGTACATAGATATAATATCTATCGCCTGCGAAAGTTTGCACACCAGTTATTAAAGCCGCAAAATAGCATCTAGGTAAAACCCACATTTATACTTATTTTTTTATCTATTATATATTATTTAACATAAATCCTATTGAAAATAACCGTAGATACAATAAGGGCAATAAATTTATAACGAAAACTCCCAACAAAATGATAAACTAATTGTCTGCAAAGGAAGTCACTAAATCTGTTCCAGACTAATCCCAATATCCGGAGCTTTTGAACAAATCAGTCTGACTAAATTGAGTTTTAGTTTGACTCAGAAAATATCAAACGCATTTTTGGGTACATAATTCCTTTTATACCTATATATAATGTCGGTGCGTTGGTTTATTAATCCCCAATTAAATAATAACAAAAGCTGGATAGCATATTTTTTCTGGTATAGCGGACAACGGAGCAGGTGGGTCTCCTATATGGTACGAGAATACCATCGCCCATGGACAACCGCATTATAGTCCGCGCATTGAACTAATGCGCGGATATAACAACATAATCGTGTTGCCGGCATTTTACGCCGCTTAAGCAGCATTTTTTAAAGGCAACCGATATACTCACTCACTCTGGGAAACACAGTAGAAGCACTGTTTAAAGTACAACTACTATTTCACGCTGAGTATTCTGTGAGTCCATGGTATCACTTCGGATGAAGCGGCTCAATTTGTGCGTCAGCATATACTTCAGCATGGCTCTCTCACGAGTGCTGGGATAAATATATACAATATTATTAATTATACTTTATAAATATATTGTTAAATATACTTAAAAAATATACTTTATTTAACATTATGTGAAATAAATAATAACCAGCCTACGGTGAATATGAAATACATTTAATTAATATATAAATATTTATGCATTAACATTTCATGTTTTGTTTTCCATGATTGTTAATAAATTATAATAAAAGTTTTGTCTAATTTATCCATTAAGGGAATTAATCTTCCGAAACCAAAAAAAATTTAATAAGACTGTAGTAAAACCGTGCTTTTCATTTACATAATGATTTCTCGGTCCCGAAAAATCATTATGTAAATAAATTACATTAAAAAATTTACAAAATGATGTAATGCAAAATGTTAATACCGCTAAAAGGTCTCTAAAATGAAAATGTAACCGGTACTGCAACGCTATCCCGAGAGATTTTCTTCTTTTGTATGTTTATAATTTATTAAGTATTTGATAATTATAATTTTAGAAATACCACGTTTTTTGTAACTTTAAAAACTAATCATTACTAGCAAAGTAAAATAGTTTTGATATCGCCTGAAAATCACAAAATGCTTGAGTTAAAAAATTAAAGTTATGATGACGTTCTACTAAAGCAGTTTAATAGCTCACACCTATCAATATAATACAATTATTGTAGTTCTCCTTAAAAAAAGCAATAGTTCACACACATGAATGTTATATGTTAAAAGTATTAAATATTTGATGGAATAAGTTCACATTTAAATACCGTTTATTGTAAAAATGTTTTATGATAAGACGCAATAGTATTAAACCCTACTCGATTAACATAAGGTGCGTTTTGGTTGACATGGATCCTATAAGTAAAAATATAAAAAGTTTTGCTGCTTAAAAAAATTTTTGAATTTTTACTGCTTAGGTCATTCCGTTTTTATTCATGTCATTTTTATAGGAATCCAGGTACCGAATGGTCTAGGACAATACGTAGTCGTACAAGAGCAAAACTTTTTAGACATAAAAACATTACTCTCGAGAAATTTACCTCGTTGAAAAGTTCACAAAAATATATCATCAGAATATAACATACATGTTATTAAATGTTAAGGGGTTTTAAAATTATACCTATATATTTATCTATAAAACGAGATTTCTTTAAAATATATGTTTTTTTTAAATTCTATAGCGGACAACGGAGCAGGTGAGTCTCCTATATGGTAAGAAAACAACGCCGCCCATGAACTACCGCGCCACAGTCCGCGCATTGGTTGTGTTGCCGGCTTTTTACGCCGCTTTTTAAGGACCTCCGATATCCTCACCCACTCTGCGAAACACAGGACAAGTTACGTTTCAAGCTGACTGAGCCCTTGTTATCACTTCAGATGAGCTTGTCCACTTAGTGCATCAGCATATTATGCTTCAGCGAGGCTCTCCCACGGGCGCTACAATATTAAGACACTCGCCCGGCCACTGTCAAACCCTTACAGAGACCGATCAAATTATAATTTAAATTATAATTTATAATAGTCAGGACCGGGATTCGATACCGATACCTCTTGCTTCATGGTATTATTTTTTTTAGCAAGAAAGCTACGAGGATCTCAAAAATATTTCAATAGCAATACATTACAAATTGGTTTATGCAAATCCCCAAAGTGACTAGTGAGTTGTGGCACATCGTGTCTTTTTATATACATTTTACATATAATTTAACCCTCGAGTAAAACAGAAAGAGCCAATATCTTATCCAATATCCTTAAGCTGTACCATAGAGGCTCAGACACTAGACATGTTTCCGATCTAGGTCACAACTTGGCATCAGCCACCAAAGTATCTAATTCACATAAACTTATGTACTTTTTATAAATATTATAAAAATATGTGTTAATTTTGGCGTGAAGCGCCAGTTTAGAATTATGCTGAAGGAGATATTTATCTGAGAACCGGAGGGCGGGCAGCAGGGTCCTCCACGTACCAAAAAAACCGCGATCGCCAACCCGCCTGCCAAGCGTGGCAATTATGGCAAATATCCCCATTGAAGAGGAGACCTATGTCCAGCAGTGGACGTCCTACGACTCAAATAATGATGATGATGATTTGTTATTTCGTGGTAAAAACGGCAAAATTTAAGTGCTGAAAAGGATATTTGGACTTCCTCAAATATATTAAGATACGTCTTATACGAAATAAACTTATATATTGGATTATTTGTAGATAACTATTTCAAAATTGAGCTAAACTAATAGCGGTTTTAGTAATGTAACAATGTACTTGAACCAACTCCATGTTAATTAGTGTGTAATTTATTGCTCGGCTCCACCGTTATTAAGCCGTCAGATACACTCTTGTTTCGGCCGTAATATTAAACGGTATTTTAATATTAAACTTTGGCAATATTTTATACTAGCAAAATTTTGACAACCTGTCTTATTATAATCACCTACGAACCTACGATTAGTCTATTAAATATTTACCGGTAACATGTTCAATTTTTAAAAAACTTTTCTTCGTTCTTTAAATGTCATTTATGCACTTCTCATAAAACCATTGTGAGCGGTTATATATTAGATCGAGTTTTACTTTTCTATGTGTGTAAGAGCTTATGAGCTACTTACTGTGCACAGTAGCTCCTAAACGTCTATACCGATTGATTACGATGATATACCTTTTTTAAAGCTGTCTAAATATAGCTGTCTAAATCTATGTATATTTATTTATGACGTATGTAGACATTCTTATTTGTAGTTAGTTTCATTACATTCAATCTTTATACACATTTCAAGGTGTTTTTTTTATTACCTTCAACTTATTGTTCTTACTTCAATAAAATTTATAAAGTATACCTTCAAAAAAAGAGCGTACCTATCCCTTAAGTCCGACAACACACCATCAAGGGCTAGGATAGTCCATGGGCAGAGGACCGGTTAGCCTAGGTGAGCCTCCTGCTCGTTTGCCACCGTTTCTATAAAAAAATTTGAACAGCTGTTCAAATATAAGGGAGGCAAAGTGCTTAAAAAGAATTTCAAAACAGTCGCTATGGACATTGACTGTCGACATGCAAAACACAAAAGCTCGTCTGAGAGACTTAGCTATTTCAATTTTCTATTGTAGCGTCCAGTTTGTCGATTTCACTTACAAAATGACGAAAACAAAGGAAAATAAAATCTTTTTATTTCACGAGCATACGTAGAAACAATAAATAGACAGAGAAGTACGACAGATGAGACACAGGCTTTATATTGAAACAATTATACAAGGAAAAACCAAGCTTCTATCGATTTAACGAGCAAAATGTGTTTTCAAATAACTTTCATCGATTTATTAGTGTGTGATAAACAGATACGTAATTAATATTTTACTCTATTCTGCTGGACCATTAATAATATACGAACATTGTGTTATGTAGTTTTAAAAAGTATTTAATTATGTAATGCTTTTAAATTCTGTCTGTTACTGTGTGATCCCTGAACGGAATATATTACGTTAAGATCTTTGAATGACTGACATTCTTAAAAATAAATCTGCAGAAAATACGCATTTATAATTTAAATATAGATATACTTACGTTAGCTAACTATAGGCTTCATTTATAATTTCGTTGTATATAAGTAAATAAACCTTGGGGTTTATATACTCCTTAATAAAGTATCTTCTAGTACGAGACCAGTTTGTCTGTGGCATCTAAATAATAAATATTAAATTTGGTAGAAGTTCAACGGACAGCAGGTGCTTCAAAAGGCATCAAAGCCGAAGAGCAACGCACTACGAAATAGCCCTCGACGGGATATTATTGCCACAAGAGCTCCTCTATAAGTTTGATAGCGCATAAAAAAATTGACTGTGTGCAATATAATATGAACCCCAATATTAAAACAATTCTGATACAAATAACCAAATAGTGAAACTCAAGTTTCTAGAAAAATAAGTTAAATCGCAATCTCTCTCGATCTAGTTAAATTTAAACAAGAAAGAACCCCTTAAGGGAATTAAAGCATTTAGTATAGAGGATAAGGCTTATAGCAGGATAAGACTCAAAGCTGTTTTGCAAAGGATGGGGTGAATAGTGCATTCACCGAATGAGCAATCGCGTGTGGCGCCACTACTGATATCTATCACAATAATACTAAATATAAATAGCCTACGCCTTTTCATAACATTCTCATTTACTTCATTAATAAATATTATGATTATCTTTTTAATGCCATGTTATGATTAAACTTTACATTTCAAGACTTGTTACTATACAGTTAAAACCATATAAGTATTTAAAATATATTTTGTCCATTTTTTTTTGATACAAAATAAAAATTACTTACTTTATAAAACATTGCAACGCATTTAATTATTCAGTTCATTCATTTCAGTTTGTATTCTCAATATATTATAGTAAAGAAACAAAATACCTAAATACACTACTAAATAAAACTGTTACAATATTTTAATTAATATTTATAAAAGGACAATATTTTAATATTTTATTATTATTATATTATAATATATTATATATATAATTTATTGATTTATGATACATAAGTAGAAGTGTTTATTAAAGTTATATTTTGTTTTATTATAATATTAAATAAAGATTTATGTATATTATTCTTAATTGATCTTCTCATAATAAAATTAGCTGTTGAAGAGTACTCATGTTGACTCATAAAAACTTTTAAGTTTATTATATTTGTTTCAAAACATTTTTTCTACAAGCTTAAATTATTTTAAAGAATTAAACAAAAATAAATACTATGCTTCCATCATAAATGTTTGAAACTAATATATTATGCTGATTCATTTTTTAAATAACTAAATTAGAGATTATATATATAAGAAAAGATATTGTGCATAAAAGTAACTAATAATATACAGTCTGTAAATTCCAAATTAATTATTCCACTTACTCATATATAACTTTCTATTGCATTCTTTAATAAAGTAAAATGTCCAAATATATTTGTGTGAAAAACAACTCTAATTTTTTTTACATACATACCTAAATAGATAATATCTTAAAGTCATTGTGTTGCAGTAGTATAATTTCCTAATCGACCTTCACTCACGAATCCTTAACAAAGAATTGTTTCATAATGAAATAAATATGTTTTTATTAAATTATTAAACAAATCATTAGGTCTCATTAAATACCAGAAAAGGCATAAAAATCAATAACAAGGGTTGTTAGTGATCTTAATTGCTAAACATATAAGAGCCATAGAAAAAATATCTACTTACTTACCGATGTTCAAGAGATAGTGAAACTTATAGAGGCACTTTATTAAAAGCCAGTGTTTCCTCAAAAGATATTTATTTTGATTTTACTTTACACTGATTACTAACGCAGCGACTAATGGAAACTAACAATTTATTATTTTGTTTTACAATTTGACACCAGCCTTCCAATGACTTTGACATTTGTTATAACTTTTAATGGTTTTTCTTTTCTGAATACTAGCTGGTTAGAGCCTTGAACTTCTCATCCTAGTGGTAAGTAGAATAACAGAAACTTTACAATGGAATATTTAATTCATCAATTGTACATATAAACCTTATAAATACACTGTTTTTAAAATAATATACAACATGTCACGCTTGTTAATACGATATTTCTAAGAAACAATTACAAATGAGATGATATTTCAAGAGATTATCAAAATAATTTACAAGCATTTTGTCTTACCCTTATTCATGGACTATATTTTACATGTTTTAAAATACTTTCAACTTTCATCTCCTGGGTTCTATTTGGAATTAGTAGTTAACGTATCGTTTTTATAAATTAATGATAAGAATCTAAAACAAAAATATCACAATAAACCTAAAAATGTTAACTGTTGACCTCTAGATCCTTTCTGGTTTTTTTTTATTAAAATCTGGAGACTAACAAGCAGGAGGCTCACGAAGGATAAGCAGTTCTCTGACCACGGACTGCTCTAGATCCTGGTGGGCTGCAGTTGAGTAACAGCCTTTTAGGATAGGTACGCTCGTTTTAAAGGTCTCCAAGTCATGAAAATATCTCTGCAGGTTGCCGATTGCATAAAGTGGTAGTATGTAGGAAAAAATATTTTAAAAACACCAAGTCATGGATCAACAAACAAAGCATGTAGTATATCATCAGAATGTCATTATTGTATACAGTGTATAAATAAAAAAAATACCACATTATCTTATTTTTAGCTATATTTAAAAATAACAATGTAAACGTCTTAACCTACAAAGGCAACACAATAGTAAACAATATAATGCAATTGGAATCACTAAGTGATATTTATGTCATCTCTTCTACAGGCTGCTTAACTTTTTAGGTTTTCAGATATTTATTTGAGGGCTTTTTCGTATCTTGATGAGATATCTTGCCAATTAGCAACATCAAATATTGCTTTTACATAATCAGCACGGACATTTTTGTATTGCAAATAGTAGGCATGTTCCCAAACATCAATCCCAAAGAGGGGCACCAAACCTGTTAAAATATTAAATCCTTTTATACATTTATAATGACTAAAAGTGTACCTTAACTATAATTAACTAGAAGCCAATTAAATTTTAAACTAAACATTTAAATAAAAGTTTGGACTGATTTTTACTGCTATGCAACTCAGTATTTGGAGTATTTAGTAACATGAGACAACTTAATACAATTAAATAAAAGCATTTACTATGTTCAAACTTTGTTCTATAAAATTGACATAGGAAATTATTATGCAGTGATAAGCTAATACAAACTATTACCAGTTGTTGCTTCTAAAGGATCTTGATTAGTACAAGTCTGAATCTGCAATTTCTTCATCATTTTATTGTAGCCGAGCCAACCCCACCCCGAACCTTGTACTCCAACTGATGCTGCTGCCAATTGATTCTTCATGTTTTCCAGGGATCCAAAGTCCCTATGATATATAATTATGTAAAAGTTTACTAGATATGTGTATTTAATTGTAAAAATACATGGAACAACAATAATATTCTTGAAGTATAAAATAAAATGTTTATATTGTAGATATTTACTTCTCAATAGCCTTAATTAAGGCATCAGTTGGCTTTCCACCTTTTGGAGAAAGATTCTGCCAGAAAATAGTATGATTGATGTGACCACCTCCATTGAATTTAAGTGCTGGAGCTAGGTTAATTATGGTTTGTATGTCACCTGAAGATATAATATTACAAAAAAGTAAATACACTATACTCTACATACCAAAACTAAATACTTAACTTACATTATACTACTCAAACAACTATGACAAAATGATTATACAGAAGCTCTATTTATATATTCTCTAAATTATAATGATATAAGCAATATTACTTTTCAATAGCTTGACAGAAGGAAAGGGTAGGTTCTGTGCAATGAGGACTAAGGTTAAGCCATAGAATTGCATGGTTTACATGTCCACCCCCATTGAATTTTATTGCACTCAGTAAGGACAGGACTGTATTCGTGTCTGCTGCTGTGAGTGAAAAATAAGATTTATTTAATATAAGTCTTGTCCTTTAAGGATTAACTAGGCTCTGAGTAGTTTAGTTATCCTCATGCTTTTACATTAAATTTAGTATAATTGTACTATATTCAATAATAAGGCTCTGGCATGGTTTAAGTTTCAAAAACTGTGTAATAGCAAGCAGCAAAGGTAAGTTTTAGATATATAACAAATTGTTATTGTTACAATTGTGGTGCATTTGTTATTTATATTCAACTTATGAATATTTTCATATACTAGGAACCATTGACAAGATATTAAGGTTTATAATGTAACATCTAAAAGCGCATAAAAATATTGAGTTGCGGTTAAAGTCAAGTTTCATCCAATAAGCAAGTCATTCAAATATGTAATTATTAAAATATACATAAAAATATATTCTTACCTTTGGCCTGAGCTTGAGCTAACTTTTCTTCAGCAACATTTAAGTTATTTACATAAGTGGCATGGTGCTTGCTATGATGCAAATTCATGATCTCACGACTGATGACTGGTTCAAGTGCACTATATTCGTAAGGTAAATCAGGGAGAGTGTGCTTTTGTCGGCCATTGCAATATAATGAACGTCTGAAATATTTAGTATTTTGACTCTATTTATATTACTTTTTATTATATTAATATTAAGTCTTTAATATATACTTACAGCAAAATGCCGATTTTGCGTGAAGAATACATTTTGCCAAAATATTAGGCTACAAGAAATTGTTTTATCTGCCAATTTTTGATATAGAATAAGTTCAAAAATGTATATTATTTAAATGAAAGTGGCAAAACTTCAAAATATTTCTTTCCAACAAAAAATTATGTAATAAATTACTGGCTGTCAGCTGTTAGGCGATAGAAAATTTAATGAAAATTTGACACATCGGTCTTTGGTAAGTACTATTACGCCTAGTGCGCACTAAGCTAATAACTTAATCGAGGAGAGAGTAGATTAGTGGCCACTTGCCAAAAATCGTTACCAATACTGCACCCATACAGTACATAAGTGAATGATGTTTTGTAAGATGAACACATTGCAACGTAATAAAGTGAATAAGCTGATAAAACTTACGGTAATCGTTATTTTAGTAGACGTGAAAAAAAAATTGTGTGATCAAGTAAAAAGCTGTGGGTGCGAAAATAGATTAATAGAAGATATGAATGGATACTATATGGATCTACAAATTCTGGTCTCAAAGAATTATCATTAGAAGATCCCAAAGAAAACTTCACTACTCTGACAATGGCCGAAATATTTAGATATCAATTTTAATGTTATGTTTTCGCTCCAGCGAAACGACTATCACCACCATCAGCCTATCAAGTCCACTGCTGGACATAGGCCTCCCCCAACGACCACCTATACCCACCTATTACGATCTTGAGCGATCTGGATCCAGCGGTTGCCCGCAACCTTCATTAGACATGGCATGGCAACTATAGTTCAGTCATTTTAGGCATTATAAACATCAATCTGCGGAAAAATTATTAGTGAGCTCATTGAGCGATTTTTCAGACCTTCATTAAAATTCCGTGATAAAGGTGTATACAAAAATTCAATTAAAAATCTAGGAATTTTTCCGCAGTTGAAACCTAAATGACTGGACTACTAATGAACTCGACTAAATAACAAGTTCAGACTTGTGAGACAGTGGACAGTTATGCATGGTAAGAAGCGATACTCGCCTAATAAAATAGAATAAAATGGATCGGCTCGACTAAATTTTTGGTTTTCAGACTTGTTTAGTAACTATACTATTCGCCACTCGACTTAAATATTAGCCTAGTGAGCACTAAGCTTTAGAAGCCTTTGAGCGTACGGTAATCATTAACAACAAGAAATGTCAGTTCATTATCCAGGCACAGATAGAAATATCTTTTCTTTTCTGAGTCAGTCAATAGTCGATGAAGACTCGATTGTTGAGAACCGTGACGTTTTTGCTTAGGTACAGGTACCTATTAATATTTACAAAAATGTTAGAGGTTCTAAATGGATTTCTTCTGGTTTATTTCTTGATTCTATGTACCCTTAGTGCTTTAGCATCCACTTTAGTCAAACCGGTAAATATATATAAAAATTAAAGAATAATGTTTATTCTTAATATAAGTATAGATTAATTTTGTATTTCAGATTGTCTCATGTTTCTCGAGACCCTCTCACCAAGAACGTAAGCTATGGGATGAAATCGTTATTCTAAAAACTAAACAAAAACAAATTTCCATGAAAGATGAATTTGCTGCGTATTCCAAACTTCAAAGACGTATAAATAAATTGGAAATAGATTTAAAAGAAAATTCTCAGTCTAGATTGAGCAAAAGTTTGGCAATTAAAGGCACAGTACATATAATTCTACAAATTGTAATTGCTCTTTTAATAGTTGTTTCTGTTATATTATTCAGAAGGGAGCCTATAGTTGCTTTAAAAGGAGACTTATTTCCATTCTCTGCATTTCTTAAATATCCAAGTGAAACACCAAATTCAATCTCTACACACATGTGGGTAATAATGTCTAATGTTTCAATAAGAGCTTTATTGAAACCTGTGATTTGTTAAAACTGCTACCAACATGTTAATAAAATATTTTAATATTAAAGTACAAATCTTTGATTTCATATTTGACTAATGTAGAAATAATCTGCTGGTAATTTTTATTGGCATAGATTATGTTAATAAAACAAAAATATTATTAATGATTTATTTGTTAAACAAATTAAGTGTATCTTATACTCAGTCTGACAAACGTCCGATTTTATCTGTAAAATATATTCTAACAACCGGAAATCTGCCCATCTTAACATCCAAAATTCAACATCTACAATATTTATATATAAATCTATATTCAATACAGTGCATAGACTGGAACATAACTAAATTAACCATAAAAACTAAGATTACAATAAAGGACACAATATTTATACAGGATTATTTTAAAAAGCGATGAATATTGGAGCCAAACTAAGAAAATTTTTCATACTATATACAACAGAAGAAAATAGTTAAAGTTAGTCACATATTGGAAAATATAATCTATTGGGAAGAGATTTGATTCATATTTTTAAAATAACCCTGATTATAAAAATAATTTTAATATTTCCAATGTGCAGAAGACTAACATAAGCACTATATCACAGCTCACAACTATCTACATATTTAACTAAGGGATTAAAAAAAAGTATATTTTGTGCTAAAATAATTTTATCAACACTATTTAAAATAGCACTTATTATGTTTCAATTATCTGTGTTAAATAAATATATATCTATGGATCTAAAAACATTCTTACAGCCGATCTATTATATACTAATATGTACTTTAAAATATAATAACACAAATAAACAAATATCTTATAAAATTTGGGTAAAATCCCTTAGTATTCTTACTTTACTCAAATATAAAATAATCAAACAATTTTTGTAATAATAACAAAAAAATAGTTTTTTTGTCTTATTCATTTACTTCAAGCTAGATTTCAGACATACTACCATTTCTTATGACAAAGAAATAGAAATTAGTCTTGCATCTTCTTTCAAAGTAACTGAACATCAATAAGAACAAAAATAAAGTTGTTATGGCATTAACTTGGAAAACCAGAGTAAAATCCCAAAACAATTTTAACTTATATTCCATTTGTAGTTTCGGCAGTCTTTATTAGTTGCCATCTCACATAATATTGGGCAGAATATTCGTGTTCGGTGATAGACTAGATACCTAATGACTATTTTGCGAGTAAGTAAGCTTTAAATGGAAAGTATTCCAAATAAACACCTGTTTCTTACCAACACCGCAATAAAAACAATGAAGCGATATTTTTTACATGAATCTTTTTCAACTGTTGAGTAGGTTATAGTATATAATTAAGTTATAACCTTAATATTTCGAAAAATATATAACAATTAGTTAAAAACATATGATTAAGTATACAAAAGCCTTAAGATCTCCGAACATTCATTTTCCATAGAACCCAGGCAAGGCAAAATCTTGTCTTGGGCGCAAACAGGTTTTCTTCCTAGAGCCTCGCTAAATCCTAAATGGCATCTACCTGTCAGTGAGCGTGACCATGTGGGTAACTAACGTAATTGCCTCGATCTCGTGGTAATTGGCTAAGTATTTTCGTAGAAGGAACTATTGAAGTGAGTTGTCAGTAGATATACCACTGCTTCATATGTGGCCATCATGATTGCTGTGTTAGGTATTTGTCGTACTAGCTGAGTGCCTAGGCCTCTGAAAATTAGAAAGAATAATAAATTTTTCCATTCTAGTACTAAAACATTGCTGGAGTAAACTCCTTTCTTTTACTATAGTCCTGCACACAGAAGGTGTTCAATCAATTGTCAGCAGACAGCCAAATAAAAATAACTGTTAAATAATCTTACCTATAGACATTTAAATATAGTGGGATCTCGATAACTAGAATGGTAAAAATTCGAGTTAACAAGAATTGCCATAGGTTTATTTGTTAAAACTTTGACTTGTACAAGAGCGACGTCACAATATTTGACCAACTACGATTTACGGAGCTTCGTTTTTGAAATTCGAGTAATAAATATTCTTTTCAACGCCTCATAGGGAAATAAGATTTGTTCGAGTTACAAACTCTAATTAATTGGAGGTACCGCGTATTAAAGGTTCAGCGGAAGGGAATAGCATTTTTCGACTTCATAAGGATTCCGACTAAACCAGGTTCGAGTTGTCAAAATTCGACTGTATATATCAAATAACTCAAAGTAACCAATATAATTATGTTTCCATTACTTTCTTTTTATGAAATAATATATGTAAATAGTAAATCGATATGTAAATTGATAACAAAATATATTTTTATCAACCGTATGAAATTAATTTTCAACAAAGCTTCTGAAAATATACCTATAGACACCTCGATATCCCTCCTCCATCCAAACTGTGTGCAACGTTTGCCAAAACTTTCGATACTTGTCACCCTCTTCGCGAAGTCGCGTTCTTGCTACTTCTGCAAAAAAGTCATCAAAAAATCTACCATTACTTGCTGACAATGAATGATTCCATTTATAGTTGTTATTATAGCATGTAAAGCCAGCCAAAAAGCAGTGACATTGCAGTGCAATCCGATGACATTGCAGTATCGCGTTTTATTGATGATAATTTTCAGATAATACTTAATATTTATCTCCTGGGTGTGAATAGCATTTTACCAATACAAAAATTTATATCCAATTATAGGCTAAGGAGCTGTCAGCAAGACTGAAGAATATACTTTAATATATCCTCTACATGTCTATATGTTATATAATATGTATGAATATTTACAGCGTCCACGCATCTTGGTAAATAAAATTTAACTATCTAGTCTAATATCACGGCTAACATGCATGTAATTAACTGTTTATATAAACGTATGTAAATAAAAAAATACATACTGATACCATAAACCCGTTTTATCCGGCTGAGTAATTTATATTGTATATATAACTTCAGTTTATATAAAATTTCATATTTGTTTAAATACGTGAAACATTTAAAAAAATGATTAACATTGGAATTTTGTCGTATCTATCAAGTCTTCACTGTGACCTTTACATTACATAACTAAATAAGTATGTATGTCATCATTGATTGCGAGCGATAACACTAACATCCTTGAACATTATTTGATTGAGTCATTAATTATTTACATTTGGATTTGCTTTGAGTGGAAATGAATTCCCTAGCCGATTTTTATGTTATGGGAAGAGAAAACCACCGCCCATGGACAACCGCGCCACATTCTGCGCTTTCGTAGTGTTGTCTGATTTTTACGCCGCTTAAGCGATATAATTTTAAGGGCCACCTATATCTTTGCTCACTCTGCGAAACACAGTACAAGTACCGTTTCACGCTAAGCATTCTTTGTGCCATTGATATCATTTCAGACGAGCCCACGGGTGTGACAGTCGTTAAGACACTTGCCCGGCAACTATCAAGCCCTTCCCAAGACCAAATACGTTATAAACTAATTTTTTTTTTGTTCAGACCAGGATTCAGACCCGATACCCACTTCATGGTAGGCTTATAAAACCATTTAGCTACGAGGCTCTTTAGCTCATAAAATTTAGGTTACTTTGACTATATTTAAGTAAATGGTTACATGGTACATTACAATTAATCTATAATGTCTTTTCTTTTGTTTGTATTGTGTGTTACCTTTTACTGATTATTGATAATGTTGTGTTTTTTTGTGGGCCACTGTGTATATATATATTTTTGATTACCAGTCCATCCAAAGGTTATCTGGAAGAGATCGCTTTGAGCGATACGGTCGCCCATTCTACTTCCATTTGTTATTTTCCATATTTTGGTGTAACAGTAAAATCTATTCTTATCTTATCTTTATTCTTTATATAATTGACCTACCATGTGGATAAGCAATGCAAGAAGCGATCGTCTTGGAGAAAGCCCCGGCTGCCATGAATTCGACAAAATCTCGCGGCGACCGCGTGTCATTTGCAACACCATCTATGCTGCGAGCAGCTATCAGACGCGCCTTAACACCTTCGTACAGAACGAAATGGACAACGGTCTCGCTTATTCCCATGTATGAAGCCGTTATACCCTTGTAAAAGCCTTTTATACCCTGAAATATAATATTCTTTTGTATAAATTTATTCTCAACCATTTTCATAACAAGGCCCGAATTTATTAGTCGCGCCGAATCGAAGCGCAAAGTCTCTCCCATACATTTACTATGAAAGTGCGTTCATTAGCAACGCGGCGCGCTGAATCCAATCTACTCATATCGCGAGAAGCTTCATAGTCGAATTTCTTCGCCGATGCGATTCGATTCGCCTCCGCTTTAATGGATGCTAGACTATAAAGTATTTTAAAGTAGACAAAAACAGAAAAGTCACTTCTTTTTCTTCTTTTTTCAAAAAGCCTTTTGGCGATTTTCAGCAACCTGTTGCCAAATACAAATTTTATCGCACTCTTTCACGTGTTCAAAAATAAACTTACAGCTTTGCATTGCCGCGTTTAGCCTCGATTTTCAATATAAGACGTTGTATATAATATATACGTTGTATGTTATGGGTACTCGATAAATTCTTGCGTCAGACTTACATGTTTTGCGTATATCCTCTTGATACATTCAATTGCGGTGATGTTTTGACCGTCGAGTTGCAGGCGAGTCTTAACGAACCAAATAGGGTTGGTCATTGTACACGACGCAAATCCTGAAATAGAATTACCATTGAGATATGAACGAGAATGTTTTGATAC
>DWCF01004253.1:0-16995 GCA_018230265.1 Delias oraia
AAGATCGCAGCGGGTGGGCGTCTTTGGGGGAGGCCTATGTCCAGCAGTGGATTTAGATGGGCTGATGATGATGAAGAAACTTTTTTTAACAGTCACTCTCTTTAAAACCCCCTAAGATTAAACCCCATTAGAGAAAATTTCTAGCAACATTTTGCTCTATTTCAAAACAGCAATGTAACCCTGTCAATTAAATTAACAACATACTTATCAAGCATGCAAAGAAGTTAAATAGCTCTGAGTGAATAATTACTAGCATCGCGAGCACTTTCTTTATAACCGACAAGATTCGACAAGTTGACTACATACTACAAAATTTTATACAACAGATTATGGTTAAATTTAAAAAATAGACACACTACCGTAATATTACGCTTTATAGTCAATAAAAATAGTTTATTGTCTATGGATGAGATTGTAATTCACAAGCATATATACTAAGATATGTTTACACTCAATAAAAATGGTTCTCGCTGCCCAAAGCTACGAAATTAACAAGACAAGCTACGCCTGCTACGAATGCCTTTGTATAACAACCATCAGCTAACATTGTTTCATAACATTATTTTGTTTGTCATTTTAATATAAAATGTGTCACATTTATTAGCATTATTTTTATTTATTAAAATTAGAAAGGAGGTTTACTTTCTTTGTTAACTTTAAGAACTTAATTTGTAATAAATTTACGAAGTTTATTAAATTTTTCATACAGTGTTATGAATTAAAATATTGAAGTCAAAAATAACTATTTACCAAAATCGTGTCTGTTTGAATTAACTCTACAGGTGTGTTTCTCATTTGGATGACGGCCAATATTGGGTAAAACTTTAATTATGTATTTAAGGTAGACATAATGATATTAAAAGTGTATGTTCACACAAGAAATCTATACTAAAATATTAAAAATCAAAAGTTTTAAATTTAATTACATAATTTACTCAACTAATAACTCATTAAAATTAATATTTATTTTAAACTTCTAAATTACCAACCGCAAGATTCACGAAGTCACTGCGCTGTAAATAAATATTTAGAACGCATACACGAAATGCTGAATTTAATGCAATAAATCAACCAGACATTTTATATTTACTACACAAAACTACCGTGATAACGCTTAATATACGCCGACAGTCCGCCACTGCTGACGCCAAAAGTGAACTGAGTAATAGGACAGTGAGACAGGCGCCAACACGAAGGCGGCGCATTCAGTCGCTTGCGCGATGACCTTTGACCGCATCAAATGTCACTTTGACAGAGGCTTTTACGCGGGAAAAGGTTGGAAATGGCGGGCTAGAACTTTTAAATCTATTAAATATTTTGTATCATTAGATTATTTTTATTATATAATTAATACAGATTATTTATTGATATATTATAAATGTAAATATTATTTTTATTTGTTGAGAGTTTTAAATGAATGAACAATTTTTCCTTCTTTGTTACGTTAAATTAGTCAAGATTTCCTAGGCAGGAAATCATGTAATTATACGAATTTTCAATTATTTTAGAGTAGACAAAGAACCAAGAGGTAATTCGCTCGGCAAACTTCAATAGCTGCAAAATAAGCAAATTTCCCGGTGGAATATTTCGTTCTCGTTTGTACAAAATTTCATTCCTATTTAAGTGTCTAACGCATCTGGTGGTCTACTCATTTTTCCTCGGGTAAAACAGAAATAGGTATTGCATTAAAAAGAATATTACCATTTATGTTATTTTTTCAATCTATTATTATACAAATGAAAAGTAAAAATGAGAATAAAGTCAATTAACTTGTAAAATTGATTATAATATTTAGCAATTTTATTATATTTATCGTCCATAATTGATGAATAACTTGAATTTAGATTTTCGTTGTTAAATTTTAAAAGTCCTAATATCAATATCCACAATCCAAATAGAAGCATAGAAAAAGCTCTAGAACAAAGGCTGTATTCCGGTCAAGTAGCTGCACAATGCATGCTGTACAAAGCCTTGTTTACGCCCGTAACGAGCTGCTGCTAAAAATAATGTTTTACAACTATAATTGGGATGATATTATCATGGATTTGTTGATGAATGAAATGATGATACGTCTTTATCTCTTGATAATCATAATAAAATATGTTTTTAGTAAGATTTTATATTAATAACTGACAAGCTGTTAAGATATTCAATAAGATAGCTGATTCATAATTTGCTTTTTAATTTTTGAAAACTTATCCAACACTATCCTATTTTAAATAATCTTTATTCGTCTCTAGAGAAATCCGAAGTATAAATATTTTTTTTGTTTAAATAATAGCAATGTTTTGAAAACTTTAGTTACAAGTTATTTACTGTCGACAAATCAATACTATCTGTAGAATGCAAGGATGGCATAGTGGGTGTGTCAAAAGAGAGGGGAATATATGACACGCCCAGGAAATAGGAGGGAGTCTGGTTACATAGAATGCAGCGATTCCCGAGATTATAAATAGAATTTCTAGGAATTCTGTAAAAAGGAAGTCTGCATTGCAAACATTATTTGATATTGCTGTTTATTGCTGATTTGTTGTTGGATTTTCAAACAAGATTTACGATTTAATGCACGTAACTACATAGTCCTTTTAACATTCACTAATATACCATACCTTATAAATTGGGAAAAGCATTTTATCTTATTATCAAATGCATAAAGCATAAAATTAGTTTTCATTATAATCTGTTTTATTATTAAGGTATAAATAAATCTTATTTTGGATAAGGTTTTAGTTATTATCTGTTTTTTTTAATTAAAAAATTACGAATTTTGGATCATTAAAAACATAGAACATAAAATTTACTCAATTTCTTTAAAATCACTATTGAAATATATTGTATATATTATACTAGCAGTTTTTTTACAATGATGTCTTGATAACTTTAAATAACCTCAAAATTTAATTAATGTTAATTCTTGTCTAGTTTCTTAATTTTCATATCAATTTTGTACAATCTTTAACTTCTCTACTTCTTTCCGGAATAAAAAAACTTCTAATTGAACGTACCAGTTTTAAATTAACGGTTGTAATTAGTTTCTACTCATAACATAAAGTATGCCTGGGATGATATATATGTAGGTACCTAAATAAGACTGGATCTAACGCCACGAGTTAAGTGTTTTCTTTCAGACCTGTATTTTTAAATTTATCGTATTTAACAATGGTGTTTACTTGCTTTAGAAATAAAATAACCTCGAAATTCTAACTTTAAAATCCATTACAAAAACTGCATTTCCTTGGACTTGCGTACATTGCACTCTAGATGGGCGAGGCCTTTTCATACTTTTTCGCACTAGGTGGCGCTCAAAGCAGCCACAATCCACGTAAATTTTGGGAGCTATTTTTAGATCAATTAAAATAGCGCACTAAACTTTTCAAGTAGGCGTGTAAAAATAACTTTTTTTTACTAAAAATACTTTTCTACGATTTTTTTCATAACACTTAAATACATTAAACATTCAAGTTACTATAAAATTATAATATGAGACTTTTGTATCGTATTAATAGAGAGAATTCTTTGTTCTTTTTATTTTCTCTATTATTTATTACCTTGATATTTTGTATCATGCCATTTGCTTATTGATACACATGACAACAGACAACAGAAAATAAAAAATAATAAAACTTACCTTCAGCAGTGTGCCATCTCCAGATATATTTCCGGAGTATTTGCTACGTAAAAATCTCTAATAAAGATGTTAAAAAAACAGTACTATATAATAAAATGTATAAAATGGCGCGTGGAGGCTTCTACGGCCGCGAGTAGACTGGATCGGAGGCTGTATCGATCGGGAATGCGCGCAGACTCCTAACTGACGAGATGGGATAGATTTATTGGTAATCACACTATGTTTATTTTACATTGCTCAAAATGAAATAACGCGATTGCAAAAATAATCTAACATTCTATATTCTGTGGTTAATCTCAAAGCAGAACGCCCATTAAACTTAATTATCAAGTAAAATAACTTCTTAAACAAATAACTAAACTTAATCTTTATACCACATCGTAATGTATGTGTGACAATGATTGTACAACGAGATACTGTCGTTGCACCTACAAGTTCTGACGTAGATGGCTCGTTCTTATTAATAAAGAGCTTAACCGCCTGCTTCAAATTTAGAAATAGATGATCGCTTATATTTTTGTGTTATTTTATTTGCGATACTTCGCTTTGACTAGGAATTCAGCATATTATAATTATTATTGATCATATGAAATGTATAGTATTACAAAAATATACAGTTTTGGCTAGCTTTAGCTGTTAAAAATTAAATTAATATCATTCTTTTTAATTAAAATAAATCAATTTTATTTAAGAACAATAAATGCTATAAATAAATAGAATATCTTGAATAGTTTTAGACAAACATGCACACAAAGGCAGTATTTAATGGAATCTGAAACTTGAAGTGCATTATCTTTCTACCAGCGAATGTTAGCCCATGTCCAAACTTCAATGTGTCCATCAATGAATAAGTGTTAATCTTATTGATGAGGCTTTTATGAAACTATAAGGCTTGTAACTGCTCAACCCTCCTAATATTGAGACTATAAATAAAAAATGTTCATATAGTGATCACATCAGACGAATTATGTATAAAGAGTTTGCCGTCTACCTTTGTCAGTAACGCATTACACCTTCAAAGTTAGTTTACATAACATGCATTTTATTATTTATTTTAGCATAACCTAAGTTTTTAACATTAATCGAATAGGTAATTCAATATATTTACTAATGCTATCCGTTATTTCAAATAGATAGTCATAATTTGCAAAATAACTAATTTGTATTGGTAATGAAAAGCAATCATCAAGAAACTGATATCTGATATGAACCGTGTTTCCAAGTTTGAAACAATTTTATTTTTAATATTTCTGTCGTGGGAGAGCCGTGCTGACGCACTATTTGGGTCGGCTCGTCTGAAGTGATACCACGGGCTCACATAATACTCAGCTAGAAACGGTACTTGTACTTAAAAGTGCCGCTTAAGCGGCGTTAAAAGCCGGCAACACAACCAATGCGCGGAGTGTGGCGCGGTTTCTTTATAGGCGGCGGTGATCCCATATAGGAGATCCACCTGCTCCAATGTCCGCTTTAGAGTAAAAAAATATGAGGATTGGAATTAAACGCTAATTTAGAATTAGAATAGAATACTTTCGTCAGTAGGTACACATATTTAATATTATATAATAAATAATGTCGCGGTGTTTGTAGTTATATAAACTCTTCCGAAACGACTTGACTGATTCTCATAAAATTATGTGTGCATATTGGGTGTGTCTGAGAATCGGACCTTCTTAATTAATCTTATTACCATTTTTTTCAAATGTTGAGTTTTTTATCAATGGTTAAATGGGTTATTTTTACCCTATAGGGTATAGGGATATTAGTCCTGGCAAATATATGTGGCAAAAGAATGTTTACCGGGAACAGCTAGTGTATCTATAAACTATAAGTTGTGGTTTGAAATAGTGTAGACATGCCCTAACTGACCACATCTCCCCTAGCCTCATGGCGAAGCGCAAATCAAATTTTCCCCCGTCTGACGCACCTCCTCGTATTGATCCAGTATCCACATCTATTTAATAAATACAGCTTCCGCCATGTTGTTTGCTGTAATTAAAGCTACTCACCTGAGTTGGGATTTTGACGTGCAATTTAGCTTTTCTAAAGGTCATATTAAAGTTTTGGCTGTACAAACAAAAAGTTGAAACGTCATGTTTTGGGAAGGTCGTTCTGGAAGTTAGTTTTACTATTAATTTCTCTACGAGTTGACTGTTTTTGTACGATTGGATTCTTAAATGAAACAAGCTTTTGTTATCGGTAATCATGAAAGCGACGGCAATTAAGACGTATTTCATTAAATAAGCCAATTTTCACAATTACGTCATTTTACTTTAAAGGTGTTATAATGGCAATCATACCACATTAAATAATTATTCATAATAAATCAATTTTTCTCCTTGTAATTACAAAATTTTATATACTTTTACAGATTTAGTTAAACCAATTTATTTAATATATTAACTAGATTAAAACAGAAAAAATACTATAAATATTTAATTTTAATTGAATACAAATACAAAATAAAAAATATTCTTTAGAAAATATATAACATAAAATATATTTTCTACACCCGTAAGAGAGCCATGCTGAAGCATTAATATGCGGACTTACTAATTGGGCAGACACGTCCAAACTAATACCACGGGCTCACAGAATACTCAACGTGAAATAGTAGATAACAGTGCCTCTACTTCGCTGTGAGTGAGGATATCGGAGGATCTTTAATAAAATGCCGCTTAAGTGGCGTAAAAAGCCAGCATCTCAAACTCAACATATTATTATAATCTAAATATTGTCAGTAAGTTATTGAAACATTACCATTTATAAATACCAAAACTATTTCCACTAATAAAAAAACATTTAATGTTCATATATAGGTAATAATTAAATAAAACAGCAATGTATGTGAAATGCAGCTTCTGAAATGCAATTAGACACAGGGCCTCTCTTCTTAAATTTTTGTCTTAATTCCTTTATTTGTATGTTCTACTCAGCATCCCAATTAATCTATTCTAGCAAGCTTTCAACACTAGTTGTGCCCCGTGACCTCGCACATGAATTGACACAGCCTTCGCGAAACCTTGCTCAAGACATTCTTAACCAACGTGGCCTAGAATGTCATGAATATTTTTGCCGTCTTAAATGAGACGAGCTTATGTACGTCCTACGTTCTTAACAAAACTTTAATGAGGGACAATGTGTAATTATTTATTCAAAATTAACCTTGGAAAATTCTCTATTGAAGTTATGTGAAATCTTATACATCTCACAACACATCCTTCATCTCATATAATCATTCATCTATCCAAAGATCTTCTGTTATTTAATAACCATAGAGCATATATATAGACACCGGTGACCGACTGAATGTCTTCTTGTTAATTAATCTTTTTTTTTATGTTGTCTTTGGTCATAGACATAGAGGATCTAATTCCAATGATATATATATATATCATTCGAATATATTTATACTAATATTTCCCTTCTTATATTAAACTTAGACATGTTAATCTGATTTGTCGTCAAATAAATGTTGAAAATTTATTAACTTTATATGTCTCTGGTGATGAAATTTAAAAATATACTTTATTTCTTATAAGTACATCTGTATTTTCTTAAAAATTCTATACTCATTTGGAAAATAAAAGTTTAATTCAATGGCACTGAAATAAAACTTTATTAAATGGCCACCTTATAAACTGAGTCACTTCACAGCTGATAACTGCAAGCACCCTCTACATCCTCACTTTGTGTCACTTATAACCGCTTTGCACGTGAAAATATTGCTTTATATTTTAAATGTTAAATTTTATATATAGATTTTTTAAATTCATGGCTAATTTTAAAATAAAAATCGCTTAATTAAGGGTTTTAAATGATTTAAGGTATTCTTCAGAATTTTAATCATTTCAAAAGGATTTTATTATCCGTTTGATTACCGATGGATTGACGGTGAAAATAATGTACACCATATCACTGATGAGCCACGTCCGGTCTCATACCATGCACAAGAAGAACACTAAATTGAACTAGTACTAGTATTGTGTTGTATTTGCATTTTGTGTCCCGCACCACCACTATGTAGAATAAGCTGCCAGCAGCGATATTTCCAAATCAAAACGACTTGGAGACCTTCAAGAATAGAACGTGCATATTCCTTAAAGGCCGGCAACGCATCCGTGTCTGTGCAAGAGCTAGGGGTGTCCATGGGCGGAGGACCACTAATTGTAGGTGAGTCTCCTTCTGGTTTGCAGCCGTTGCTGTAAAAATATGTGAGGTTACCAGAATCCCACATAGTTGTACCGCTTAAAAAGCTTACGGGCTCCGCTTACAGCATGGTTTCTATGGGCGGCGGTGATCTCATACTTTCAGCATCCGCTTAATTCCGCTATATTGTTATGTGAATGAACATTAAATAAAACAAAGTTGAATTCGCATTCCATTTCATTCCCTTATAATGTACATAACATTACAAAAAACATAAGCTACTGTTAAAGTTCTCTAAAGACGCACCCATACTGCTGGCTGCATTAACGAATTTCATCGCTATACTCATATTAAGCCATAAGCCAGCATATAATAGGCCAGCTACCGGTTTGGCCTCGACTAATCGTCAGAACAATATTTTTATATTTTTAAATTTATTCTTCACTGAACAAATAAGTTTGTTTGTCCATTTGAAACGCGTCATTTAAAAGCAATTAGTATCAACGTATAATTTCACTTAATTGAATTATCTTCCATTGCCAGTCAAGCGGATCGATTAAACACAAGGAAGATTTTTTTAAACTGATGCCAGCGAAGTAGTACACCTTTTTAAACAGAAGCAAAGAGTGTAGCCTCTTAGTTCCCAACATATGAACCGAATGGGATTTTTTAAATGGTATAGCAGACAACGGAAAATTCGAGTCTCCCATATGGTAAGAGATAATCGCCGCCCATGGACAAATGGATCATGGACCGCACCACAGTCCCCGCATTGTGTTGCCGGCTTTTTACGAAAATTAAACGACATTTTTAAATGCCTTCGATATCCTCACTCATCCCCAAACACTATAGAAGCACTGTTTCAAGTACAACTAACATTTCACGCTGAGTATTTTGTGAGTGTGTTCGGATGAGCCGGCCCAATTGGTGCGTCCACATGGCTCTCCCACGGGATGTAGTTAATTTTGATTAGTTATATTATCTGAGGTTATAGCCTTTCCTCAAAAGGCCGCTAACATACTTAGGACCCAGCAAGGACAGAGCATGGACGGAGAACCGCTTATCCTAAATGATCTTTCTGTACATTTGCCTCCATATTGTAATAAAAAAGTTATAGTTACATTCATTTGAACCATTTCTATTTAAGTGAGATATCTAAATAAATATATTATGTGCTCAAAGTAATAGAATATATGGAAAATGTATGGAGTAAATATTTTTAGTTCTTCAATATTCTTTTACGCAAATTGAAAATTCTACTTCTCTTTCTATTAAAGCATATTTAATTTCACTGCGATGCCTAAAAATGGGTCAACGTAAAGCCAACTCACGTCTAGAACAGTGATTCTTTCAATTAAAATGAAACAAAATTTATAGACATATAAATAGTTTATTTCCCCGAGATCCTACCCGTGAAGATTAATAAATAATAATTAAAGTCACAATATAAAATGACTGCTATCCTGAAATATAACGTTATGTGGCAACAGTATCGCATGGAGCCGCTAGAAATGAGGGCACGCGCTTGTGACAAGTTTGACACAAGTCGGAGCGTTCTGAAATTGACTTTCTTCGCCGCAACTTCCAAGCATTGGCGATCTTAGTAAAACCTTTTTAGAATAACCTTACTTTCCCGGAAAACGCAGAGTGGGACGTCCCGCCACGCGTTGGAAAGACGATCTCACGAAGGTCGCGGGCAACCGCTGGATCTAAATCGCTCAAGATCGCAACAGGTGGGCGTCTTTGGAGTAGGCCTATGTCCAGCAGTGGACTTGATAGGCTAATGATGTCAAATTCTTGTAAATTGTATTAAATTGATAAAATAATATAACAGTAATTAAAAATAAAGAATTTATATATTTATTAACTGTCAACATTTTAATTACTGATTGAATTCAATTAAGAAAACAATACCACTACCGGTACGGAATGTAGACCTCTGATGAGATGACATCTCTTAGGCATTTTATTATTTATGTGCAAAATTTCTTTAAATTTATGATTTAACAAATACGGGATTAATTAGAAAAAACAATAATAAATATCGTATTACAACACCAAATTCAATATTCATCATCATCATCATCATCAGCCCATCTAAATTCACTGCTGGATATAGGCCTCCCCCAAAGACGCCCACCCGCTGCGATCTTGAGCGATGTGGATCCAGCGGTTGCCCGCGACCGTTTATATTTCAATATTAAACACCAATATTCTTCAGCAAATAGAGCATTGCAGTTTGTTCGTTATTTTTCACGTAAGTTTAAAACTTGCACCACGTACAAAAGCCATAAGCGCCCCAGTTGCAATCGCTGGAAACATCGAAGCTTTAATGTAACTTGATAAAAATGTAATATACTTCGCGTAGTCATTTAAATTCCTAAATAATACACTTTTAATCAAATTATTTTTTAATTTAATCCTTATACTTAACCCTTCCCTTTCACCGTGATCAAATAATTATATCTTTTACTTTATACTGGTCTTTTATTTTGTGAAAAGATGTCATCTTAAATTAATAAGCGCCTGTACAATTATATCAAGCAAAGGTATAGATTTGTATTTCTCACGGGAAATGCTCTATGGAGGTGTTTGAGGTATTAACCTGCAGCTGATTTTCAATATTGAAAATCGAGACAGAATACAAATTTTCATTCGTTTTATCTCGTTTTTTTATTATATAGATATTTCCGAACCAACCTCTGAGAACCTAGTAGCTAAGTGTTTTAATAAGTCTACAATGAAGCGAGAGGTATTAGGTTCGAATCCCCGTCCAAACAATTTTAAATTATAATTTAATTTATAATTAATTTGGTCTTTGGAAGGAAGGTGTATACACACCCGCCCGGCCACTATCTCTTGATATATATCACTATTTCTTGATTGTCTATACACTGTCATATACATAGGAGAGCCATTCTGAAGTGTCACCACGGGCTCACAACATACTCAGCGTTAAATGGTAGTTGTACTTAAAATGGTGCTTCTACTGTGATTAGCTGAGTGAGTAAGGATATCGGATGGCCTTAAAAATTCTATTTGTGTGGCCATTAGTGCCAACAGTTCCACAGTGGCGTACAAAGGTGACAACACAACAAATCCGTGGACTGTGACGCGGTTGTTCATGAGCGGCGGTGTTCTCTTACCATATAGGAGACCTACCTGCTCGGTTTTCCACTATACCATGAAAAAAAGGATTACGACATCGGCACTTTCAAAAAACAACATTTTTCCCTTAAAAGCTGCTATTGTAGCTAAGATCCAACTGCAACAAAAAGTGTCCATGGTGACCCTTAATCGTTTACCCTACGGTTTATAAAAAAGATTAAATGTATGAAGAATATTTAAAAAATTCATTGATATTATTGCCCAAAGCGAAAGATATTATTTGTTAAATGGATAACGGATAATTTTAAGTCTACTTTTCTATGATATTTTTACATATACCCATTCCGTCGGTTAAAAATACGTATGTAAAACTTACGCCCTCACGTTTGATGACGGAGGGTAACTTAATTATCATCCCACTCGCAGTGAGTGCAGCTTTGATGTACTCCATACAACGGCATAATTGACTTATTTAACAAGTGCTTTCAGTTTATATTTTTATCAAAAAAATCCATTTCCTATTTCGTACTTTGTTTATTATAATTTTGTTTGGAAATTTGATGTGAAATCTGAGCTACACACACTCAATGTAAAACTTAAAATATACCTTACACACTTAATTATATATGAAAATTTAAATTACATATTTCACTCGTGGGAGAGCCATTCTGAAGCATATGCGGATGCACTAATTTGGCTCGACCGAAGTGACACCACGGGCTCACAGACTACATAGCGTGAAATGGTAGTTGTACTTGAAACGTTGCTTCTACTGTGTTTCACGAAGTAAGTGAGGATATCGGAGAACCTTAAAAAAACCGCTTTAGTGACGTAAAAAGCTGGCAACACGACCAATGCGTGGACTGTGGCGCGGTTGTCCATGGGCGGCGGTGTGCTCTTCTCATATATGTAGAAGTCCCGCTTGTTCTGTTGTCTGACATACCAAAAAAATATTAAAAATAGCAGAAATATGTCTGCCAATTGTTAAAAAAGCGACATTTATTCTTTTTTTTCTTATTCTACAGCGGACAACGGAGACAGTGGGTCTCCTATATGGTAACAGAACACTCTCTCTCCCACGGGTGCAATAGTATTAACACACTCGCCCAGCCACTGTCAAGTCCTTGCAGAGAACGAATAAATTATAAATTAAATTGTAATTGTCTGGATCGGTATTAGAACCCGATATGTCTCGCTTCATGGTACACTTTTAAAACCATTAAGCTACGAGGCTCTCAATTCCGTGTAATAAAGAATAAGTGGTCTTCAATCTCTCCCTTAAGGCAGGTATAAAGCTAGTTTTTAATAAATATTCCGCTTAAAATATTCTCAATATTCCGCTGACCTGGATTCCTCGGCATAATATAAGGCTCAATACAGGAAAGTATAAGATTCATTCTATGGGTCTTCCGTCCTGTCTTTTGTGGGAATCTGTATTGAAGTGCCGATGCGCATTGTTGGCAATTGGGTCATTTTAATAAGGCTTTTCTTGTGACTTTACTTATAAATAACTATCATATACGTTCCAGACCTGAAACATTAATTTTCAATAAAACACAATTTATAATAAATTTACGTTGAAAATTAATACTGCTTTGTGTAGGATGTGAATAGAAAGAAATAAAAGTAAAATAGATTCATAAATTTGCTTTGATAATAAAAATTTAAATAAAGCTATATAAAATAAGTAACTCATTACATGAGGTTCAGAGTAGAGGCCTGTGTCTAGCAGAGGACGTCCTATGACTGAAATGACAAAAAAAAATTAACAAATTACCAAGTGAAGTATAAAAACTATCACATTATTAATGAGATCTTATATTTAAAAAAAATAGATTGTACTGGAAAACACAAAAAAAATTAAGTAATAATTTCAATAATTTTAATTATTTATCTAAATAAATTTATTCTATTTTATCCTATTTAAAATACACTTTTCATTCAAATTCTATAGTCTCTATGGCAAAGAGCTATCTTTGGGAAAATAAATATTACGTGGGCACATAAATATTTTAAATTTTTAATGAATATTTGAAATTTCGAAATCCTACCCTTTCATTTGAGATCTCATTCTTTAAAATCATTAGCAACGACGTATTCTAATAGCTCGTTTAAAAATAAAGTTTAGAAATATCGGTGTATAAAAAAATTGAGATAAACTGAAACCGACCTGAAAATGTCCTCAAAAGTCAAAAATAGTTTTTATTACGCAATAAATAGTAAGCTATAGTTGTTTAAATGTCGCCACTCGCGTTAAATTCTGAAACTATTTCAATTTCTTAAAAATTATACCTACATTTTGATAATCTGAAGAAAATGGCACGAGATAGGAATGGAATAATAAAAAATTAAAAAGGGCATTAAAAAACCATACTTGGAGGATATTTACCTAATATGATATGAATATATATATGTTAAATTTGTATTACGTAAATATTTAATATCTGAAAATAAATAAGAAATTAGAAATGTATGCTGTCATCAGCCGGACCTTATACAACACTTTTGTAACGTTTCCACAAATGGAGCGTAAATGTTGCGACATCGGATTTTACGAACATATCTCACCATTTATGAATAACATAATGAGTTTCCTTTAGCATCCCAAGGTTTTGTTGCAGCATATGGATATCGAAAGAAATTTACAACAATTGATTTATAAACGTGAAAGTTTGACTACTATATGGCGAGAGAACACCGCCGCCCATGGACTACCGCGCCACAGTCCGCGCTTTTTTGTGTTTCCTGCTTTTCATGTCGATTAAACGGCATAATTTCAAGAGCCTTCGATATCATCACTCACCCAAAGAAACAGTACGTGTTCAGTGTTCTGTGAGCCCCGGTATCACTTTGGACGAGCCGGCTCAATTTGTGCGCGGGTAATTCCATATTAATATTCTGTGATGCCTATTATTTATTATTACAGAATGCATTCGTTGTTCTATATGATTATAATTCTTTTGTGTCATCCTAAATTCTTAAAATCTAAAATTAAACATGTACATATAATAAGTATTAATTGGTCTTAAACAAAGACTGCAAAATGAAACAAATTTTATTTATTTGGTTTTTCAGGTTATTAGAACCTAGATGATAATGGCAAACAATGTTATGCCATGTAGATTCTTGTAGCCCATTGTAATATTAAGGTAAATATAGAGAACTTTAACAAGGATGACATTTTAATTATTTAATTATTCATCATCATTTCATCCGTAAGACGTCCACTGCTGGACATAGGCCATAGGATAGGTCATAGGACATAGGCGAGGGAGACCCTTGGACTTCCTTGAATACCTGTTGGAGGCGACCTGCATCCAGCATTATTTTAATTATTTATTTAATAAAATAACACTTATTGTAACGTAACTATTACAGATAGACATGCAGTCCAGATTTTTTTGTAGATAGTTTCATGTTCTGTAAAGTCAAAGTACATTTTTTAATCTATCATCAATAATATTAGCAATGCACGCGAAGAGAAGCATTTTTAGGTATTATTTACAGCTTGGATTAAATTCTTGGCGTTTTAGTAAAGATAGATACAATATAGGCTTTGTTCACCGGAGATAGTGTAGCTTCTCAATAGTGAAAGCAATCTTCAAATCTGTTAAGTAGTTTTGGAACCTATTCAATCCAATCAAACAATCAAATTCAGTATAGATAACGTATAAGGAAAATCGTTGTGTGGTATATTTTTGCTACTTTTAACGAATGCAATGTAATTTTTGTCTATCTTTCATACGAAGACATGTCTCCCATGAAGGGTTCCATCATCTCAGCAACATTTTACCAACTTTTTCATTTTTGGTTTGTCATTTCCAATTCTGATTAAAATCACCGTTTATTTAGGTCATTTTAGAGGTCAATGCCGATTCTTGTAGCTGACACAGAACACCACTGACGCATAAACGATCCCTTGGTAAATTTGGCTGCATCAATGTAATCCCCTCTGTCTTGTTTGAAAGTAAAAGCACAACGCAAGCCGCGCGCGCCGCATAACGCGTCATGAAAGTAAGCGCGAAACACGTTTTTTTCAAATTCAAAAAACGTTCCATCTGACATCTCGACTTCCCGCTCAACCCCTTCATTACAACGTTTCTTTTTTCTTTTTTTGGCTGTGGTGCGTTGAACTTCGCCGAGTGCAGAGCCCCCGTTTCATAAGTGATTATACGATGTTGTTGTAGTGAAAGTGGAGTGACGTAAACATTAGATCAGACGTTATGGCGGACTTTGTGCGTATAGGGAAGCGCCGTACCATTGATATAGTATTTCTCGTTCTTTTTGGTAAGTCACAAATTTATAATAAAGTTAAATATTTTTATCGCCTATTTTATTCGGTGAATTAATTTAAATTAAGTTGAATCATAGTAATGTTTCTGAATACAATTCACATAAGATATATTTATTTTTATAATATTAGGTGAAATTTTATGCAGTACGAAATGATCTACCCAAATTATAACTATCATTAAAAACAGAATATATTCTTTATAAGGTATAGAATATTCTCAGAGTTGATATATATAAAAGATGGATTTTGCTTGTAGTGATTTGGAACAATATTAATCTGTAACTTGTCGCACTTGACGCTAAAATTGCGGAATAGTTTTGAATAAAATTTGCAACAATTTTTTCTCCAAGAAACTTCATGGAAGTTTAATATTTCTACGATTTATTCTTAAATCCACTGATAATGATGAGAAATAATAAAATTATAGATAAAATAGTTGGAAGTTTAAAGATAATCTTTAAACTTCCAATTGATTTCCAAACCTATTTAATGCATACTGTCGTAAATACTTATTTGGAAAAAACCCATCAAAGATTCACGAACCTCATATATGTAAGACAACAGTCATATATGTAAAAGTAACTTTCCTATATTACGAAATCAGTTTACGCATTTGTCCATTTTTGTAATTAAACAGTGAAAGTGACATTCAAACTTTAGCCTAATAAAAAAAAACATAAATTCTAGAGAAAGCCATTGTTTTTTGCTAATGAAACCGGCAAATTATGTTTTTGCCTGTATTATTACATTAACATTTCACTGAGGCAAAGTATGAACTATTTTAATAATATAAAAACAATGAATATATGTAGGTTATAAACACATAATCAAACTTGTTTTGAAACAATAATGGTACTCTAAATACAGAAACGGCAACAAAATTGTATATATGATTGTAGATCATCCAACCTTTTTTGTGCTCTTAAAGAAAAATATAATTTATTAATAAATTAACTCAGAAATAACAATATCTACCGATAAAAATATCACTTAAATATAGTTATACTTGGATTTTTCATTGGAAAAATATCTCATTTGTAATATATAATTAAATTATTTTATATGTTAGATTTTTTTTCAAAAAAGATTAATTTTTTCATATGTTTCGATATTGATCAATGTAATTGCGTTAATAAACAATTATGTCACATGTATGCGTACATTACACGCGCGTGAGTCACTGACCGGATTATACAGTCTTGTTCATCGTTTCATAGTTTTATTGATTGGCAACGGATCATTAAAAACAGTTGATAAATACATTAGAAATTGCGCCACAAATGTATCAATTATGATTTATTATTAATAAAATGTATAGAGGTAGAACATACCTCATACTTGCGTTTCAATATGTAATATACTTCATTATATGCTAAAATTTAATAAGAACTCATTTGTTCCTAAATATGTTTTAATAAACAATCAAAATATACACATAAATATACATATTTCAAAGTACATAGTTAAAATTTTACAGAAACTACTGTGGCTGTAGTTTACCGAGATGCATTGGCATGAATAATTCAATATCTGCTAATTATTACGTAAAAGTGAATGTATTTTGAGAGATTCTAACAATTAATCGTTTCATCCTCGTGGTTTATTGATTAATGAGTTATTACTACAATCTGTAGCCACCAACAGCTTAGGCCAAATTCAAATTCGTTATGGAACAAATACAATTCTATTTCGATTTTTATGAAAATTTATTGTATTTATATAATTATATTTATATAATAAACACTTCACCGGAGGGTGGGCAGCAGCGCCCTTTCGAGTACAGCAGATGTTTTGCGATCACCAACCCGCCTGCCAA
>DWCF01004254.1:0-16993 GCA_018230265.1 Delias oraia
GCCGGGAACACAACCAATGCGCGAATTGTGGCGCGGTTGTTCATGGGCGGCGGTGTTCTTTTACCAAATAAGAGACCCACCAACACCGTTGTCTGCTTTACAATTTAAAAAAAGCAAAAATCTTTTTCTAATTTCATACACTACTGGGGTTTGTCCAGCTTTGTTTACAAAGAGTGGCTGAAAGTCGCTAAGCTCAATGAAAATCCGCTAGATCTAGCGACAAATTCGTTAAAACGGCAACCCTACTCGTAGCACAAGGTCAAGGAGAATGATCAACTAAAATACAGCAAAACAAAGCGCGGCGCGAGGGAGGGGTCGGCCGGCGCGGCAGTCACAGCAACGCCGCCGTTGGCATCCGTCGCGCCACCACTGCGGCCCGCGACTTATCTGAAAATCGATGCTCGATCCGCAACCAGCGCAGACCAATAATCCGTAATTTAAAAACCGTAATGACCTACGACAAGGCGAACCCCATACGCTCCGCAGGCTTTCACTGCAAAGCGCAATATGTTTGACAGTCGCGTTACATTATCATTTATCGTTCGTCATAAACAGGATCTCTAGTTATTGATAATGAAAGGAAAATGAGTAGGGTTTCAAAATAGATGGAAACCACGTAAATTTAGTTTTTCGCGCAAGAGATAATATCTTATATGTACGTTGAACTTTGGCCAATTTTAGGTAAAAATTGGTTGCCTTTTATTGTTCAGATGGCGAGACATTCCGACGATGAATGAAATGCAAACTTTCTCGAAATCATTGATTAGACCTGGCCGTATCGTTACTTTACTCTTGAACTCTGTAGGTGATATTGTTTGTGTGATGTTTCTTATCTGAGTGGTAGAGCATTGCAAGGTTGGCGGTGTATCGACACCCGATATACAATATTTAGATATCTATCTAGCCACTTGTTTTTTTTGCGGTCAATATTTTCTTTGGTGATAAGTAATTTCACCCATTTGATTGACGTCAAGGTGATGTAACCGGTTGCCAAGAGCGTGCCAAAGAGACCGGTAACTCTTTCAAAATATTTAGTTGGTACATTTAAACAAATAATGCACTTTTCACGAAAAATATTTCTAGCTGACATTTTGGTTCGGTACAAACAGGTCTGTGAATATACAATGCGTGGTTTGTGTTTAAAGCTTATTATTCCGACAATAAAGAATTTTCTTTTATTAAATCATCGCAGCTTTAACTCCACAAAAATCCTTAAAAACATGGTAATTTGTAGTACATGCGATATATGTGCAATATATTAAGAATGACTTATTAGTTTATGTTTATTACGGACGAGTTTGCATATGAAGGCTCTGTGGTATTATTGCAGGCTAAATTATTATACACACTATACATTCGCAGAATTTCTTCAGAGGTTAAAATCAGATCTTTATCAAGTGAGTCTTGACAGAGAGAGACATTTACTCTAGCATCTAGATAGTCTAAAGTAACTTTCAGTTTCTAAGAAAAGCATTTTTTACCAAGCTTCTTGACGTTGCCATGTTTTTCCACTTAAATTGTTACTATTTATGAAGATTTGCCAATCTCAACGGTGGAAGATTCTCTGTTATGCTTTTGAATTAATTTACTTTACCTATGAAAAAAAAAAACAGGGCGGTTATTAGTTTAACTTGGCTGAGTATATCTGTGTGGCTGGGTCTGTTTCATGTGGCATTGTAGCTCCCAAAAAGTATTAAGATTTCATTAAATTTGAAAGCTGATATGATTGAGATGAATTCTAGCTACAATTAAATGATGATGTGATGCTACATTTATTTCATCTTAGATATATGTAGGTAGGTAACGTAGGTGATATTGTAGTAGGTATTGTTAAGGTAGCTAGATATTGAGAGCCTCGGAGCTTAATGGTTTTAAAAGTACTATGAAGTGGTACTATAATTTATTCGGTCTCTGGAAGTTCTTGACAGTGGCCGGGCGAGTGTTTTAATGCTGTCGCATCCTTGGAAGAGCCATGCTGAAGCATATGCTGATGCACTAACTGGACCGGCTCGTCCGAAGTGATACCACGGGCTCACAGAGGCTCACAAAATGCTCAGCATGAAACGGTAATTGTACTGTGTTTCGCAGAGTGAGTGAGAATATCGGAGGCCCTTAAAAGTCCCGCTTAATTGGCGTAAAAAGCCGTCAACACAACCAATGCGTGGACAATAGCGCGATTGTTCATGGGCGGCGGTATTCTCTTACCATATAGGAGACCCACCTGCTCCGTTGTCCCCTATAGAATAAAAAAAAGATATAACATATTGCGCACCAAACTGCAAAGCCTCAAATCATTGTTATAATAATTTGGCAAAACGTAGACGCGGACATAAGCGTGCTGCTTGTAAGGTAGTTATTCAAGAATCACGAGCATGCAGTATCACTGTCAAGGTCTTCGAGTTTATTACAATTTGTAATTGCCTTCACTTTTGGCGATACAGAGGCTTCATGTATATAAAGTTATTTGAGTAAAATATTTGGTTACGTCATTTCGCTCCATCCTCAATATGAATCTTTGGAAATTAAAAGTTGTAATTCCATTCTACTGTGATCTTTATACGCATCTCGATAGATGCAAAGCTTAATAACTCATATACATTTAATTGTACTCATCTCAAATTATATATACCCTTGATTGATTCCTTCAACAACTCCATGATAATATGGACCACATATTTTTATTTAATTAATTTCGAGTTGCGCGTAATAAGCTAAACATCTGTGTGTTGTAATTCGTCCGGATCTGCACGAATTGTATCACTTTTGCCTTTATAATTGACTTTTGAAGTTATAACGTCGCGACAGACTGAACAAACAGTTATTTTAACGTAGTCCGCGAATTTGTTGTAAATGATATCTGCTATCGGCAGTCGCGGGCGGGCGCGGCCAAGCCTCGGCAAACGTTGGTCACGGCCAAGGTCTCCGTTTGTGTAACCGGCTGTAAATAGATAACATGATCGTTTCCACTGTCTATTACCTCGCTGTAATGTTGATATATGACTATTTGAGATCTTCCCGAGACTTTGATCGTTACGTTAGGATTGTTGATGGTTAAATAACAGATCCTTAGCTGAATTGTTAATTTTCTCCTTATGTTGCGGTACCTAATATTCTAATATATTGAGTTAGATTGAATTGAAATAAGTTTAAATTAAACTATGATGGTTTTTGTGCAATATGCAATCTTAGCACTGTACGTACCGGTACGTTAGAAGTGTGCCTCGGCGAGTACATCTAAAAAGCTTATAATAATGTTATATAAATCTCGTATTATATTATGCACTGTAAAAACCACAGCGTCGCCGCGACCTGTCTCATACCAAACTCGTTATATGTGGCCATTCTAGTTTTGAGTATTTTTCTAAATGGAATGTCTTGTTCAGGATATTTAAAATTATAAGGACGAATTGTGCTGCTTTAATACGTTTGAATTCCATATTGTGTTTTCTAAAAAACTAAGCACGCAAAGCATGCCCATGGAGCTACAAATTAAACTATATACACGTCCGTATAATTTACAAAATGATGTCGATACTTTTTATATGAAACCAAAGTAACAAATGTAATTTGCCGCTTGAATTGACTTCTCAATTTTCATATCAATGCTCTACAGTGAGAAACGGCCACTAATTAAATGTCGGCAAACAAAAACCACCTGTAGTCAGAAAATCGCCAAGGTCATGTGTTCCGTTTACCTACATCTCTCGATGCGCCGCCTTCGCCTGACTCACTGTACCTGCTCGGCCCGCCCCTCGGGTCACGTCTAGGACGTCTGACTCTCACGCAGGCCCAAAACATGGCGCAATTGTACCTTGCCCGACTAACATTTCACTGGCAGGATTAACGCGTTTTTTATTCGCCCTCATTCGTGTTGACAAAAACATTCCACAATCTGTATGACTTATTTCTCGGCATTCTTGTAATCTCGCTAACTCGAACCTCGTTTAGTCTTTATCCTCATAAAGTCGACGCCAAAAACGCTCTTACCTTCCGCTGAACTTCTAAATACATGGTATATCTAATTATTTAGGCTGTAATTCGAACTAAATGTTATTTCCCTACAGGGCGTTGACAAGAATATTAATTATTCTCTGTAAATTGAGATTTCGTAATTTCCCGAGACTCCGTAATTCGTAGGTAGTTGGTAAAATATTGTGGGCTTGTGGCGACTTACTTGGATTTCATTTAGTTTTTTCTAATGCAATTAAATGTATATAAATGTGTACAATAAATGTATGTCGAATTGTTGTTTAACTTTTACTCCACAAGTCGAAAAATATTCTTATAAACCGCACCTTTAAGTCAAAGTTTTAGCAAATAAATCCTATGTATCGCGTGCTTCTTGTTAACTCGAAAACACCTTTCCCTCGACATTTGAGCTATACTGATCCCACTATTTAACAATTTAAGATTTGAAACGTTAACCAGAAAGCATTTTTAAGGAAATTGAAGTTTTAGTATTATTAGCGAAGAGATTCGTGGATATAAATGGAAAGTGCGTCAAGTCTTTCTTCAAACTAGTCTTTCTTTTGTGTGGCAATATACGTTTTAATAATAAGCTCAACGATTAAGGGACTAAAAAGTTTATATTATATATGATTATTACCAGTAATGATTATTTTACGCCGCCTAGGCCGTATTAGGCCGTCTCGTCCGAAGTGATAACACGGGCTCATAGAATACTCAGCGTGAAACGGTACTTGTACTGTTTCGCAGAGTGAGTGAGGATATCGAAGGCCCTTAAAAGTGCCGCTTAAGCGGCGTAAAAAGCCCGCAACACAACCAATGCGCGGACAGTGGCGCGGTTGTTCATGGGCGGTCGTGTTCTCTTACAATATAGGAGACCCACTTGCTCCGTTGTCCGCTTTAGAATAAAAAAAACAATGAATATCTGTATGATGACGTGGCATGGTTATGGCTTACTCACTATCCACCAGGCTCCATCTGTACGCCTGGTAGTAGGATTGTAACATGTTACGTATATAATTATTTTTGTATTGTTTTGACGATTTAAATGTGTTGTCTAATTAAATTTTTTTTTTGTTTTGTTTGTTTAATAGCAATAATAAAATGCATGAATACACCTATTATGTATTGTATGTGGGTATATGTATTAATTTTATAAATATGTACATAAAATATATAAGTTTCATATGTCTATCTATTGTTATGCCTGCGTTGCCCTATTGTCAATGCTAATTAGTGCTGCGTGAAGTCAAGGTCAGCGCAGATCGACAGCGCACAATGACGATGTTATTATAGTCTGTGCAATGATGTGCATACATTGCGAGCATGTACGTGTGCATTCGAGATTATCGTCTGTGCCGATGAAAGTGAATGAAAGTGGAAACATTCCATGCCACAGAGCAAATAACAACGTATTTATTGTACAATTATTTACACTTACATTGTATTATATTGTAGTTTGATATATGTTTTAACTAAAATAGGTTTTGTTTTATAGCGGACAATGGAGTAGGTGGGTTCCTATATGGTAAGAGAACACTGCCGCTCATGGACAACCGCGCCACAGTCCGCGGATTGGTTGTGTTGCCGGCTTTTAACGCCACTTTAAAGGCATCCTCCCTCACTCAGCGAAACAGTACAAATACAGTTTCACGTTGAGTATTCTATGAGCCCGTGGTGTCACCTCGGACCAGCCGGCCCATTTAGTGCGTCCGCATATGCTTCAGCATGGCTCTCCCACGAAATAAAAGCAAAATATATTTTGCACGAGCCCCGAGTGTAACCTACTAATTAAGCCATTTTGATTTTCACAAAAAAACTGTCATATTTAAAATTGTCGTGTTTGCATCACACATCTATTTTTGTGACGATCCCAACATGAACAGTGATTGACAGCTTTTGCTTCGTCTTATTACGCTTTCTCATATTACATTTTCATAACCACAAAAGAAAATTATTTTCCAATATTAAATATCACTAGACATAAATGAGCATATCGTTTGTACAGAATCGTGAATTTGCCTCATTTTAAGTGTTATAAACGCAGTTTCAAGTTGATGTAAAATGACAAATATAAATAAACTCTCTTGTGCTATCGTCGTCGTGTCAAAGAGCACTCCCACTGGACTGTTGGAAAATATTAATTTTTGTTTTATCTGTATTATGACAGTCACAAAAGGGAAATTCGATATTTGAGTAAATAATTGATTGCTTGTTTGAGAAGTAAGAGAGCCTCGTCGTTAAGTGGTCCAATAGGTCTACCATGAAGCCAGTTATAACTGGTTCGAATCCCGTCCGGACAATTATAAACTATAATTTAATTTACAATTTATTCGGTCTCTGGAAGGGTTTGTCAGTAGCCGGGCGAGTGTCTTAATACTGTTGCATCCGTGGGAGAGCCATGCTGACGCATAAATTGGGCCGAATCGTCTGAAATGATACCACGGGCTCACAGAATACTCAGCGTGAAACGGTACTTATACTGTGTTTCGCAGAGTAGAGAAGCTTTTATTGCGCCATTATATACATTTTATTTATTTAAAGTCGTATTGATGTTAGACCCGTAACTATGTTACACAAAAAGTAAGCTTCCGTAGTGTAACCACAATTAAAATCATGACTTGCCTAACAATTAGGATGATTTCGTGTTCAAGGTTCTTTTTGTATTAATTCAAGTTATATATTATTGCGAATGTTGTATACGATTTATACTAAATTGTGCGCATATTTTTATCTTCGGTATCTAAAAAGGGGCCCTTGTCGCACCCAAAAGTACAGTCACAATCAACGATAATAAGTATGAAGTTATATACCGTGTACAAAGATTGTGCCTATCGCAAATTGATAAATATATTTTTTGCATTATTTTAACAATTACAGTTAATAATAATAGTTTAAACTCTACATATAACCATATATAAGCTTGCTAAATTAGAAACAAAGTAAACAAATAAACGAAGGATACACTTTTTGACTGTAGAATCTTGTTTAAAAAAATTGAAGCAAGAAAAACAGAATAGGCGCAGGTTCTATTGATGACTGTACGTCGTAGGTATCTACTTTAAAGGGAACACAAAAGTATATCAACAAACATTCTATCTAGTTGTGAGCTTACAAGCAACTTAAAACTCAAGGTTTCACACGTGTAGATTTCTCGTGTCCGTATTAAAGACGCTACTTTTTTGGTATCATCAATTGAATTGTAAATTAATCGCCAAAATCTCGCCTTTGTTTGCTTTACAAAAGTAAAACGCAGTACGTTATTGAAATTGTAAAACGCTCCTTATCTGAAGTTGAATAATGCAACAGCGGAGATAAAAAAAAAGAAGAAATGCGCCGCTGTAATTTACCGAGAAAGCTATATTGATCGACTGTAAAACCTTCATATATAATTTATTTGTAGAGCCATTACTAATAGCCGATACCTACTATTGATTGAAATACCAAAGTTGTTAATAGAGGCGAGGTTTGGGTGTTCTGAGATCTGTCCATGAGTGACGTAAAACTTAATTACAACGCCTCAGCCATGATTACGAAGGCCGATCTCACCAATTATTTTGATTCCCATCCCATGCCTATAGATGTCAGTCATTTTCCAGATCTATATACTTTCACATATAGAGAAAAAACTGGCAAACCATATTTGTACATAAAGTCAGATTTATTCACTTATGATTGTATGCGGACCTTGAGCGCCCGCTTGAGACCTTCATGGCGGTAACCGCGCGGAAGTTAGCTTGCGCTTTTTGTCAATTTTGTGTTCGTTGAATTTTAGCGCGCATTAGTCACAAGCCAACCCTCGGCGGCGTTGCTCGCGGTTCGTTGTGGACACGTTGCACAGACATCGCGAGCTGCAATGGCAGCCACTGTCGCAATGTCATAACGCCTTTGTCCCCGGCGATTCCGCATGCGTTTTCTTTTTCCGCGGCTTCTGCGCACGGTCTCTTCAACTGTCGACAATCTACATCGTTTATAATATCATTGTGCGCGAGTGACTTGTACCGAACGGACATATTGTCCTTTTCCCTATACCGTATTTAATCGGCCTATTATAGTGTTTCATATCTACGCAGCTCTACTTGCGTGATCGAGTGTTGTGAGTTATCTTACAGTGACGCGTAGATCCGGTGACGGATAGTTCGGTTCGTTTGTGATGTGAGGTTGTTAGTGCGGTCATGTCGAGTGTGGCGAAGAAAGATAAGCCTACGATGTCAGTTACTGCACTGATGCAGTGGGCCCGACCTGGGCCGCCGGGGCCGCCGGCGACACCGACGCCTGCCCCCATGCTGCAGTCGCCCGGCACACCAACCAACGTTGATTTTTCCATTGAATGTAAATATCTACATTTATAACATTTTATCCACAGAAATCCTGACGTGACATAAGTAAAGTCAATATTACGTCAAAATTTTTCAACTTCTAATCACCTTTGCTCGAGTAGACATGCGATAAAACAAAAAGTTGCATTTTAAATAGCGTCTGAATTGATTTCAAAACTTGATTCATCACATTTTAATTATATACGCCAATTGTATCTTATAATAAATAAATACATACGCAGTGGATCAAGGCATTATCAGACGCGAACAGCCTTAGCCTTTTATTATTATATTCGTATTATTAGAGAGAATTTAATGCGACTTCCAGACGACAAGTGTTGGCTGTCTTATTATTTCTAAACGATGACTGATTTATTACAACATAACGAATATAAAAGCATCGGACACATGGAAAGCTTGTTCAATCTTCATTATATTTTCAAAAGATTTTTTTTATATACTCTAACGACACCACCTTTTTCTAAACATAAGCTGTACTATTACCGGATCGATGACTCTCTATTGAGTTATTATTGGAATGAAACTCGAGCTTATTAATTTAACATCCCAGTTGTCTGAAAACTCATCTAGTTGGTAATTTACCATTTATTTTCGTATTTATAATAGGATTAGTTACTAAAAACTAAATTAAATAAGGAATGTTTAGAATGTAAAATAATTTATAATATTTTTCTATTTAAATAGCTTAAATCGACAAATGTTGTTTTGCCACATACATTATTAAGGACTAATATCTCTATTAACAAATAATGAATGGTGATAGAAGGGTGAAAATTTAGCGTTATATGTATTTTTTCATGCCAAATGATAAAAAAATATAAATAAATTTTATTATTGAGAAAATAAAAAAAAATATTGGGATGAACTAATCTTATCACTTAGGGGGATGAAAAATAAATAGTGGATAGCCGATTCTCAGACGTATGCATAAAAATTTACATAAAAATCGGTCAAGCCGTTTCGGAGAACGGTGAGAACACTGTGACACGAGAATTTTATATATTAGATAATATTTTTCTGTGTATGTCATATCGGTCATCATCATCAACAACTATTACTGATTGCACTTTTGGACTTAGGTTTTCTATATTTTCATAGATAAAAAAATAAACAGCAGCTTTTGAAATATATTTTTAAAAATATATAATAAATATGTAGGCTTAGTTATCGTAGAAATGATTATCGTATTAACGAAACAAAAATCAAAAAGAGTTTTAGAGTCAGGTTATCTAAAGTGGTTTTATAAGGAATCATTTTGTATTTCTTAAATAATTAAAAGTCAAGGTAACCTTTACGTGATTAAGGTATTTATTTTGGGCTCTTGAATAATCTTTGCGTGTACAAAATATTGTTTCATAAAACATTTCTTATTTTATAATAAACAATAACTAATACGATATATATGTATATATATATATATATATATATATATATACAGTGGGTGGGCGTCTTTGGGGGAGGCCTATGTCCAGCAGTGGACTTAAATGGGCTGATGATGACGATGATGATAACGATATAAAGTACTATGTTGTATAGTTGATATAAAATTTAGCCAAATTTGGAAGGATTAATACAATGTTAACATAGTCCGAATTTATAATATATAAATAATTGGTGTATTCATTTAGGATCTAATTTTAAACTTATAACACTTTTAATGGGACTTATTATGACAAATTAGTTCATATTTAAAGTATTTTTAGGAGTCTAATCGATCAATCACTTCTATTTAGTGAGAAACAAATTTATAACTAAATTTAACAAGAGGAACGTCATTTAGATGTTGTATAGTAGCTATTTTATTTAGTAATGCTGTAGCATATACGGATGTACCAAATGGGCCGACTCGTCCGAATTGATACCACAGGCTCACAGAATATACAGCGTGAAACGGTACTTGTACTGTGTTTCGCAGAGTGAGTGGGTATATCGGAGGCCCTTAAAAGTGCCGCTTAAGAGGCGTAAAAAGCCGCCAACACAACCAATGCGCGGACTGTGACGCGATCGTTCATAGGCGACGGTGTTCTCTTACCATATAGGAGGCCCACCTGCTCCGTTGTCCGCCATAGCATAAAAAAATATCAATTTTATTTTAGATTTAAAACTATCTTATTGTTGCTCTGTATGTAATGTTGTCTTTGCATCTGTTATTGTAATAACTTGGTTTAACTTTAAACAAATAGACCACGTGACCTTAGTAATGTCCAGACTGTTTCCTTACGTTTGTACTCCGTATACCTCTCTCCACACTTTTGTAGAGAACATGTCGAGCAGTGGTCAGGGTGTCTTTAAATCTCTAGTATGATATAGCTGTAATGTTCAAAGTGGCCTCTGATTATGCAGAGATCGCATAAGTATATCTTGTTTTTTGTCAATATATTATAATGTTCAATTAGTATTCGTCATGCAGGCAATGTTTACGGGTACCTACGTATAATGACATCATTGTTTTGTCTATCGACATTTTTTGGCTACGATCACAGAGAAAACAACATTTCAGCTATCCTCACATAATGTGCATTTATTTTACTCGTAACTTTGCTTTTAATTGGAAAAATTCGTTTGAAATGCACAATCGTTTATCGGCTGGATTTTTGTTTATCTACGTTTATCGCAATGATTCGTTTTGCCATTCAACAGAAACAATATTCTAGAAGGAGGTTCTTATCAAGATATATTATATTTTTACATTTAAGGAATATTTATATATATTAAGGAGTAGTTGACGATTGTATACACCGATCCATTACTATGGTAGTAAATAATAGCTGTATTTTACTGCGCAGTATCATATATAAGTGTTAAAGGTTTTATTTTTTACGACACCTTACCTGTAGGCTGTATCTAAACACGTGTCAACTGTAGTTTATAACACAATCAATCAAAATAATTCAATAATTTAAAAATAATCAATCAATTGAATACTCAGCGTGAACTGGTAGTTGTTTTTGAAACAGTGCTTCCACTGTGTTTCGCTTAATGAGTGAGGAAATCGAAGGCCTATAAAATGCCTCTTAAGCGGCATAACAAGCCGACAACACAACCAATGCGTGGAGTGTGGCAAGGTAGTCTATGGGCGTCAGTGTTCTCTGACTATATAGGAGACCAACCTGCTCCATTGTCCGCTATAACATTAAACAATCGCTGGCCATCACGCATTATGAGGGGGGTGAGAGAAAATGTCTCGTATGTCCTAAAATATAATAAATTGTACACGCAACGATTTCTAGAGCGCAAAGATCCCTATCAAACTCCTAAAATCTTAATTTACTCACAATGCCTTACAAATATCACATACAAATCTATTCGACATACCTAAGTAGAGGAGACGAAACTTTTGCTTTGTAAAGTGCGGGATTCATGAGCAAAGGTTAATTGAAATCAATCACAGTGTTTTCACTTTTGCTGGCAATCTGCCTCTCCGTCGATTTGAGCAATTGTTTTGTTATTAATATAATCACGCCATTTGGGTTTTCATTTTGTTGCTACGTATGTGGAATACTTACGTGATTCAGTGGCGGATTTGCCAGCAGGCAGAGTAGGCTGAAGCCTAGGGCCGTACATTTTTAGGAGGCGGCATATTTGGCCCAAAACTTTTTTCGTCATATGGACACAATAATGCTCTAAATAATGCAATAAAAGCTCTAATGTTTCATATACACAAAGGAAACGGTCTTGAAATGTAACAAAACGGCTTTGTAGAACCTATTGAGACAGTTATGTGTAGAAGTATTTAAATAGCGTTTAAGTTGTATACCCGCCATTGGTTGGTAACGCTTTTATGAACGCTACTATTTCTATCAAAATTCACTTTGGTCCGTTCAGCGCAATTCCCAGGATTGAGAACCCTAATTGAAAAAATAAAAAACTTTATATTAAAATTCTTGTTGTAAATATTTTATTATTCGATCATTAGTTTTGTGACATATTATTTAATTAACAACATGGTGCGATTTTTTTAAATCGCTTTTATGTCTGAGCCAAGGAAAATAAATTATAATCTTTCTAAAATCGTGTCAGCAGATAATTGCACGTATTAAATTACTCGACTTCCAAGTGAAAACTGAATCTGAAAATTACAGTTTAATCTAATTTTTCTTTGACAAAGATATCTGTATCTACATAATCTAACTAATCCTGCTGTTAATGTAAGTCGAAAAAATAATATCAGAGATTACTTTTCTTTGTCTATAAACAGTTATCATATATATTTGCAGATATGTTTTGTTATCCATTTCATAGCTTTATAATCAAAAATTATCGCTGATTTATCTACATTTATTTTCCATTTATAATAAAAATGCATTTAGATGTCACGCTCTTTTTATATACAACCAATGGCAAACGAGAAGAAGGCTCACCTAGGGCAAGCGGTCGTCCGCCCATGGACACCCCCAGCCCTTGCAGAGCGGCGGGTGCGTTGCCGGCCTTTAAGGAATGTGTACGCTCTTTTCTTGAAGGTCCCATTTGTTTGAATTTTAATAAAAAACAAATTATTGTACAGTTGTGATAAATGTAATATATATATAAATTCTCGTATTATATAATGTTGACTATATGATAACATCAAGACATACATTTGCATTTTTACATATATATATACATTGTAAGATGGCGACAAAGTTTGAGAAAAATACCAAAGACAAAATATGCAAAGAGAAGAGGAGTTACTTCAATTCTTATTAATGAATAATGACATATGAAAGTAACTTAATAACTGTGAATAAAGTGCTAAGATATTTGGAAACAATTTTTTGAATTTGCAATAAAAATACACAGATTGTTAAATATTCAATCTGTGTATTAGATAATTATTAGAATATCTATATATTCAATGCTCGTAGCTAAAGCTAAATTCAAAAGCATTTATTCAAATATAAGGGGCGCTTTTGCAAGTCAATTTACAATAGTAAAACTACCATTGGTTCGGAAGATATGCGTCTCCGAGAAGAACCAACAAGAAACTCATAGGGTTCAATTTTTTTTATCGCCAAATTTACAATAGTTGGTATATTTGGCTAGTTTAAAAGGTACCAGGTGGTGCCTGTGCAGAAGTTTCCATGCAACTTTGTCTTCTATGGATTGGTTATGTTATAATAAGCTTTCTTCATTAAATTACTTTATATAATATTCACGCGGGGTTGTTGCTGGATCTAGATCGCTCAAGATCGTAAAAGATGGACGTCTTTGGGGGAGGATGTCCAGCAGTGGACTTGATAGACTGATGATGATATAATATTCTTGAATTTACTTTAAGTAAGTTCAGATATCTCTTTAGGGATTTTATTATGTAGGCGAACACAGTTTCCCAAGAAAGTCATTTTACTTGTTTTAGATAACCTAAAACTAGATGTAAAATTATAGTGGTAGCTATATAATTTAATTATTTTTATGATGTGGGTTTTATTGTGACTGATTTTGATGTGGTTTTATTTTATTGAGTTATTTTTTATTTATTAAATTGTTTTTAAGGCCTATTCTTATTTGTAATTAATGATACGGATTTTTTTATTAAATTTCATTTATAACAACATAATAATTTCGTATTTTAATCCCAGCGTACTGAATTTAAAGACCGACTCAATTATTATTCATTATGGTTTATAAACACAATCTCTTTGATATCATGTTTAATACGATTCCTATTATAATTATTAATGTGGTGTCGAGTCGAGTAATTACAAATGCGGAGCAGTGCCATCCAATGCGTTCGATATATATATACATTTCTGTGTATTTTTAAATCATTACTGTATATATTCATATATATTAATTTCTAATGTAAATATATATTGGTTGTGTAACGTAAACAGTATATTTTTATAAGAAGCATTTATATATTTTAAAATCATTTTCATTTAATTAAGTATATTAGATGATGTTTTTTATATAGTAGCTCGCTCCAGTTTCGTACGAGTTTTATAAAGTATTATAACAATTTTAACATACATTCTTCTTTCTACGTCATTTTTTGAAGTATTTTTTACACCTTATTATTAACATTAAATTATTAGTTTTAGTAAGGAAGTTTTAAAAAAATATAATAATATAAATTTAACCGAAGATAGTCTAGCTTTCCGACCGTGAAATCATTTTTCAAATCTGTCAAGTAATTTCGGAGCCTGTTCAATTAAAACAAAGAATCTATTATTTGCTGATTATAATATTAGTTTAAATAAGTAACACATTTAAGATCTAAATCGATTACTAATATAATTGACTAATGTATATATTAAAATAAATAACAGCCATTGTCATCTCAGTTTTCTAAAATAGCGTCTGAGGTCCTGGTATTTTTAGTGAAGGTGCCCTTAGTATTGAATTTTCATCAGAGGTTTCTGTTTGTACACTTTTTGCCATTTCTGTCTTTTATAATGAACCGGTTTCGTCTGCTTTTTCTGAACATCTCAGAATTGTCTTAGTTTTATTTTAACGCTTCATTCGCTTCACATTTCGCTCCCATTGAACATACAATGTTTGGTTGAGTGGAGTGAGATTTTTAGATTGAAATTATTTTAATCATGTACATTGCATGCGTGGTTTCTTCTCCTTTTTGTCTAAAGTACTAGGCTTGGGCATTCGTCAGTTCATAATAGAAACGCAAAAGCTTAGATGCTTTCACTTGTTCACATACATGTGCAGTTACCACTGTTAAGTATATATTGTGTCGAATTTTTACAAGATGAAGCACGTTCAATTTAACGATGGCATAATTTAATGCATTGTTCGTCGCGACGTCAATAAAGGATGCGATTAACTGATCTTCATGACCTGAATATGTCGTTATAGAAAGAAGTGGATTCGGTGCTTTGTCTTAAAGGTGGTTTTTGATTGCAGGGCTAAACCTGGAGCCAGGGTTTATGTCGCCAATGTCACCGCCGGAGATGAAACCAGACACAGCCATGCTGGATGGAGGCATGCGAGACGACGCGACTTCACCGCCAGCGTTGAGAAATTATCCGCCAAATCATCCCCTCAGCGGTTCGAAGCACCTTTGTTCAATATGTGGCGACAGGGCGTCGGGCAAACACTACGGCGTTTACAGGTAGCTAACATAATATCATATTACACAACAGAATTGACGCATTATTGAGCTCAAATATGGGAGTAAAGGTACGCATTAAATGTTTGGAAGAGGCACGAGGCTCCATTTTCTTGAGAACTTTTCCTATCGATATATACATACTTATGGATATATCGCAATAAGGAAAGAAAATATTTTGAGCAATTTGTTGGTAGTTTGTTGAATGATATATGTGATATAGAACGCCTACACGGCAGCTAGACTGAGATTATTTCGTTTTAAATTACTTTCTTCGCATGGCAGATGTTCCATAAATGTGGATCGTAATCCATCACGTCTATAAATAGGCCAATCCATTACAAGAGAGGCGCCTACGAAATCTCCACGTATAAGGTTCCTATGCGAAACCATTCCCCACTTGCTAACTCCATGAGTAACTACTAGCAAAAACTAAAGTGGATCTAACATATACTTTAGCGGACAACGGAGCAGGTGGATAACCTACATGGTAAGCGAACACCGCCACCAATGGCCAAACGCGCCACAGTCCGCGCATTGGTTGTGTTGCCGGCTTTTTACGTCACTTGAGCGGCCTTTTTAAAAACCTCCGATATCCTCACTCATTCGGCTAAACACAGTACAAGACCTCTCACTTGATGGTAAACCTATTAAACCACTTGGCTCCTCTCTCAAAATTTTTCCACGGACTTTATAAAGAATGGAGGATGCTTTTCGTATATCTATTGTAAAAAAATCGTATCTCTCATAATTTATAAATAATTAATTTTTAATACGGGTTTTATTGTTTTATACATATTAATACATTTATACATATTATACATGTTATATATATATATAACATACATATATATATAACATATATATATATATAGATATATAGAGAGAGAGAGAGAGAGTGTATAAGAATGTCTAGACTCCTAGACGGGTAGATTTTAAAATAATTATAGCGAAATGAGATTGTAGACAGGAGTGTCGCATTTGCCACTTGTTCGATAATTTATTTGATTTCAGTTTGGGGTAAATACGTCTTTTTTCCTTATACATTTTACGCACAAGAAAGTGAAAAAATCCAAGTGTATATAGAACAATTAAAATTAACAAATGACGTTCTTGTTTAATTGAAATAACACGAAAGCGAATCAACTTCGTCACATTTCAATATTAATAATTCATTGTGAGGTTTCTAATATAATATTTAGTTCTAATCTGTAGAGATGTTTACAATGACAATAAAGTAAGGCGGTTGAAGTAACTGTGTTTTTTATCTAATAGATATCTCCCGAACCGTGTCTTTCTTTCCGCACTGAATTCATACCATAACAATGATTTTTTTTATAGTATACAGGACAATGCATGTGGATCTCGTAAATGGTAAGAGAACACCGCCGGCCATGGAAAACCGCGCCACAGTCCGCGCATTGGTTGTGTTGCAGGATTATTACGCCGCTTTAGTGACACTTTCGACCTCCGATATCCTCACTCACTCTGCGAAACACAGCACAAGTATCCTTTCACGCTGAGTATTCTGTGAACCGGTGGTATCACTTCGGACCACCGGCGCAATATATGAATAAAGAAGTTGAAGTTACAATAATTATATCCATATCTACATTTGTCGATTCAAATGAAAGCATATGCCACC
>DWCF01004255.1:0-16989 GCA_018230265.1 Delias oraia
AGAAGACGCACGAGCCGAACGAAATGAACGCAGAAGATTAGAACAAAGACAAGCGCGCCGTTACATAGTTGACAGGCGCAGAGCAAATGATCTACAACGCCAGCAGGAACATCGAGCATTCAACTATGAGCCCATTATGCAATATTATGCTCACTCAAAAGTGGTAATCGGTGCTATGGATAGAGAATGCCCACATTGTAATGCTCTTAAGTTTAAAATTAAGTCAGCTGGGATGTGTTGTTCATCAGGAAAAGTGCAACTACCAGCAATTGAGACACCACCTGAACCATTGAAGGGGTTTCTTACCGGCAGGGATCAAGATTCTAATCTGTTTCTGAATTCAATTCGTACATTTAATTCATGTTTTCAAATAACACAATTCGGAGCAACAGAAATAGTTAGTTAGAATAATGCTATAAATGGAATTTAAAAAAATATTGTACACTCTATTGCATTAAGGGATTAATATTGTTTCTAAGTAATACTGTAATAATGAATTATATATATATAAAATTTATATGACAAAACAACGTTTGTCGGGTCCGCTAGTATGTATATATAATAGTGACTCGTTTTATTTATTTCATTAAAAAATATCCTTTACAAAAATGTAATTTAAAGTAATTAAAATAATTGTATATTGAAACACATGAATGTGATTCATAAATGCTATCTTGAAAATCATATTTAGTATTATTTTATTGATGATCAAATTTTATCTAAAAACAATGAATATATTTAATAGTGGACGAGGATTGCACTTATTCTAGAATAAGATAGCTTTAGAAATTTTCGCTATCAGACAATAACGTTGACCTTTGACTTTTGGGTTCAATAAGCTATTCTATTACATAAATGAAACAATGCCCTTCTCGCTGTGAAAAATTGTGAATTTTTAAACCCTCACATTTTGATAAACGCAATATAGACAGTTAATTTTCTGTACATATTACTTTTTTTGTGGTATAGTGAACAATGGAGCAGGTTTTTCTCCTATATAACACTCTATCCTATGCACTACCACGCCACGATCTGCTTTTTTCTTTATGTTGCCGGTATAGTTTATATATATATAGCGGTATAGTTGGATGTACCTCTAGTATTCTGAATTATTTATCGAGATAGATTGTTTTAGATAGCCTCGTAGCCAAGTAATTTAGCAGGTCTACCATGAAGGGAGAGATATCGGGTTCGAATCCCGGTCCGAACAATTATAAATTAATTTATAATTTATTCGGACCGGGATTCTGGAAGTGATTGACAATGGCCGATCGAGTGTCTTAATAATATTCCACTCGTGGGAGACCCTACTGAAGCATATACGGACGCACTAAAGGCCGGCTCGTCAGAAGTGATTACCACGGGCTCACAGAATACTTAACGTGAAACGGTGTACTATGTTTCGCTGAGTGAGTGAAGATATCGGAGGATATCGTAAGGAAAAATGCTGCTAAAAGCTGTAAGTGGCGTAAAAAGCCGGCAACACAACCAATGCGCGGACTGTTTCGCGGTTGCTAATGGGCAATGGTGTTCTCTTACCATACAGGAGACCTACTTTCTCCGTTATCCACTATAGTATAAAAAAAATTACCACCGCGCCAATTTACGCTGCTACTTATATCTTATAACAGCATATTTAATTAATGTAAAACTTTAATTATTTTATAGTATTGGTATTCCAATTTATTTGTGAATCAATTATTGCGATTGGTGCTTGGCATTTTATTGAAGGAACGATTACAATTAGCAATTAGTAAGGAATTATTTATTTTATATAGCTAGCTTTTCGCTTTTTATTATTTAATTCTTTGGTACAATTTCATGCCTACAAAGTATTCTATTTTTCCAAGTTATATTTAAATTCAGTACTATGAAATTTAGTATCACCTCGATGTTTGACATTCCATAATTGAGCGTTTTTGTGATGGTTTGAGCCGCTTTATCGATTCATTACGACACAAAGTTCGACAAAAAAGCAAACCCAACCCTTAAATTTAAGGACGACAACGCACCCAAACTGAGTCTGAGGGTACAAATGGGCAGACCACTTATCCTAGATGAGCCTCCCGACCGTTAACCTACAATTTTTATAAATAATCATATATAATGGCTTTGACAGAGTAAATATCACTTCTAAAATATATCAAAGTCTTTAAATTTCTAATAATAAATGAGTCAACATTTTGAAAGTGAACAATTTTCGCTGCTGCTGAATATTATACATTTTCCTTGTTAAATACTAATCACGGCAGTTCGGGTCTTAAATTAACAAAGTTAGTAACCTTTTACGTACCACTTTGACCATAAGTGGCCATCAATGAAATCTAAATGGGTACCCATTTTCTCTTTTGGTAAGTACCTTTTATATCTATAATACAATATGCATTGGTTCGGATGTTTTGCCATCTTTAAATTAACGCTCTAGTCAGATCTTCAAATTGGTTGTTTCATTGATAATCAAAACTTTTTCAAAAAAATATTATAAAAAAGCCACATTCCTAGATCCAATATTTTACGTATCGTAAAGATTATATTTATATATATAAGAAACGTTGAATTTAAAAGACAGTAAACATTAAGTTTAAATAATTACCACATTTCAAGTGGTCATCGTGTGACATTTCTAAACAACATTTCTATATTGGTAATACTCAAACCTTAAAGTGGTATTAAAAAGTATGTAGCCCGTACAAATTAATTAATTTAGCTTTTTCCGCACAGTCAATTTCAATTCAAATAGTCGTTTAATTTAAATCACTATAATGAAGTCTTTAGAACATCAAAGGCATGGTAAACGGCGTTCATTTATTTGATATTGGTTGAAAATTTTCATCCAAAATTTATATTGTAATGCTGGTACTTACTGAGATTGTAATTTTTTTTAAATGGAAACTGTGGTAAACGACCACCTCGGATAGGCAATCCTCCGTCCATCTATGGACATCTGCATGATGCACACATATAGATATATGTGTGCATCTCACCTACCTCTTGCAGGGCCATGGATGCGTTGATTTCCTTTAAGGTATAATAGAAACGATATTTTATTGAAAATCCTCAAACCGATTTTGCAATAACTGTGCAGGGTGTTGGTGCGCGCCAAAAAATTCTTTAAAATAAGTTCAGTTGTATTACTCGTTTTTTTTCGATCGATGAGTGTTCTGTGCAGATATTTGGATTATTATTTTTCTTATTTATTTAAACGGTGGCAAACGAACAGAAGGCTCACCTGGGACAAGCGGTCCTTGACCAAGCGCCTAGCCCTTGTTGAACTGCGGATGCATTTGCGGATATATTTAATTTTATTATATACTCAATATAATGTCACCATCAGACATTGAGATAGAAAAAAGATTCATTCATATAACATCGATGCTTTCATTCCATATGCATACTCATACACTTGGTCCGTTAATACTTGCTGACCCATTTACCTCCTGTTATATAAAAACCGTTTTTTTTTTCAACTTATTTTTATCATGTTTATAAAAATTTGGGTCAAAATTATCATGCTTTAAATTAATGAACGACTTTATCAAAAAAAAATTAAAATTTACATCTACTATGAAGTTATGTACAAAAAATATATAACCACATTTCAGTAACTAAGATAGAGAAAAAGTTTAAATTGAATATATCATACGAAAGTCACAAAACTTATTATATTAACATTATAAATAGTTCAAAGAGAGTAATCACGTAAGATTAATTCAGCGAACGCAAAATCTACGCTTCGTATTCATTCATTTTCAAAGACTTCATTTAAACTTTACCTCAATCATTTTCATTGCATTAATTTTATATATTACATTCAAAATATATACGTAAAAAAACATTTTTTCAAGTGAATGTATCAGCATTCCTAGTAATGTGATATTACTAGGAACACATTTACACATACGACAATCACATTCAAAAAAAATATACTATTTTTTTATAAGATTAGAAACGAAAACAGTTAATTCACACATAAAAACATAAAATAAATATAAAAAATACATAGATATCTATTGAAATGAACACATTTTTTATTATAAAAATATACTAAATTTATTTGTTACACAAATGAATACAATATTAGTAAGTGTAATTAATTTCATGTGAATTAATTCATCTAATTCGTAATATAAAATTATTAACATACATAAACACAAAATTTGATCATGCGTGAATAAATGTTATGCCCCCTTGGAACCTTAAGCACGATGTCACGCAAGACCATACAAAATGTATAGAACAGTCAACAATAGGTGAAAATAATTTTACTATGTCAAATGAAACCGACCCGAAAACTGTTGACTATGAAAAATAAAACATCCCAATATATATTAATAGAAAAAATATTTACCATTATACACTATCTTGATTAGTCATAACCACTCCACACAGCACTTAACTATCGCACTATATTATGTTTCGCACTCAAAATCACAGAACACAGCCAGAGTTTTGCTCTTGTACCACGGCGTAGCACGACCAAGCAAACGCAACGTAGCAACGAAACTACCGCTACGGCGTAGCGATGCTATCCGAGCGATTCCGAGTCGCTCGATTGAGCGAGAAGGACGCTATCTCTTTCATATTTTATATCGGTTATGCTTGAAGTAGCCAGATTAGCGCTTTTAGCACACCTAATGCATACTAAGTATTCGATGCAGCGCTTTTCAACAACTGCACCTATTCTAAAATGCTTCCTGATAAAACGTTTCTATTTATTTTATTCCTTGTTTCCAGTTTGTCTCATATATAAACGGATTTATTTAACGCATATTATCTCATCTATTATGTATAAATATTATTGAAAAAACTATTGTTATTAATTAAACTATAAGAATCAATATTTTAAAGGTTATTAGTTTAACAAGTACTTGAACAATCGCAAGATGTTTGTGTGGAGAGGCATTATAATTTTAAAATCAATTGTTATATGTCCCTATTTGATAATTTTAGTCCTAACGATCTAAATAAGTTATTAGACTAGAAGCTATGGTCAAATATTTTAATTCTTAGATCGCACTACGGAGTTACTTTTGTAAAATTCAAAGAATACCATAAAATAGTCATAAATATTACTTACCTGCTAGATAAACAGCTTTTGGTTGTGTATCCGGCTTTTTACGCCACTTAAGCGGCACTTATCAAATGATTATCAAGTGTGTATTGATAAACCGAAACAAAATTTAAGCGCTTTCTCCACCAAGAGTCAGCGTTTTCGTTTCATACTTTATATCGTTTGGGACTGAACGAAATTACGAAGTTTGCTCAGCTCGGTTTTTATAGAGTAACGGAACTGGCATTCGTGATTTTCACTCCGAATTTTTCATTGTGTGGAGCGTTGTGTGATTTTAATGAGTGTTACAAAGATGTTATGTTGATACGCTTGGTTTAAAAGGATATTATATTATTAAATCAAGCTTATTATTAGGAATTTATATTTGTTTTTAAAGTAGGACCACTTAGCTAGGATACTTTAATGCTATTGACGCTGGCAAACTATGCTATATGCATAAGAGTATTGTAGCTTAATGGTTTCAAAAATGTAACATAAAGTGAGAGCCATCGAATCCCGGTCCAGACAGTAATAATTTAATTTATATTTTTTCTGTATCTGAAAGGGCTTGAAAGTACCCGGGGAATGTCTTAATACTATCACACCTGTGAGAGAGCCATGCCGAAGCATATGCTGACGCATTAATTTGAGATCCTCGTAGCTAAGTGGTTCAATAGGTCTGCCATAAAGCGAGAGGTATCGAGTTCGAATCCCGGTCCTAAAAATTATAAATTATAATTTATTTTATAAATTATAGTCCGTGGGCGGCGGTGTTCTCTTACCATATAGGAGATCTACCTGCTCCGCTGTCCGCTATACTATAAATTAACTGGGTCGGCTCGTGCGAAGTGATACCACGGTCTCATATAATACTTTCTCTAAACGATACTTGTACTGTGTTTAGCAAAGTGGGTAATTATATCGAAGGCTCTTAAAATTCCACCTTAAGCGGCGTAAAAAACTGGCAACTAATACGCGGACTGTGGGTCGGTTGTTCATGGGCGTCGGTGTTCGCTTACCATATAAGAGACCCACTTGGCTCGCTGTCTGCTATAAAAAAATATATTCTAATGGCTATCGTTACAAAAATATAATAATCTAAAAATATAGGACATAAGAACTTCTTAAAGGTCGAATCTTCTATCTAGATTCGAAATGGTTCAAATAATTATCAAAAAAAACCTATTTACTATTTAAAAGTTAATCAAAATCAATATAAATTCTTGAGTTGAAGCAAAGTAATCGTTAAAAAAATGATTTTTTTATCAATAATGTTTCATTTTTACATTTTTCACATAATATCTAAATGATGTTTTTTGCTTAAAGTCGTAGAAATTAATTTTTTTAAAATGAAAATTCTTTTAAAACCGCAAAAATAACTTTTGTTAAACTATATTTTTCTAATTAACAAAAAGAAAATATTATATTTAAATTATAATTTTCATAGTCAGAGGTTTTCTCTTTTTAAACAACACAATATAATCTGTTACTGTTTTACTTGTAAAAAATGAATGAAGTTAAAACATTGTATTCTTTACAAATTATTATATGCAAAACTACTATGACCTTTCTGCTTGTTGAAATACAAAGAAAGGGATAATGCGTTAAACAAACAATTCTAAGTAAAACTTTTCCTTTGATTTAAACACAACTTAAGTCTTACAGCATTAGGCAGATTTATTTAAAACTTATAGCATTTTCCATAAGATATACAACTTTTACGGATAGAACTTTTACAATTTCAATTTAGATTAAAAAGATGGCGTTATGCTACAATCAATAATCAACTTCTTCAATGGCTTCCTCCGACATATATAAACACACAATACTCACCGTAAAACGGTACTTGTACTGGGTTTCGCAGAGTGAGTACGGATATCGGAGTTCCTTAAAAATGCCGCTTAAGTGGCCTAAAAAGCCGTCAACACAACTAATACGCAGGTGGTGGCGCGGTTGTTTTTGGGCGGGCGGTATTCTCTTAACATATAATAGACCGACCTGCTCGGTTGTTCGCTATAACAAAAAAATAAAAATAAAAAATAGGATTAGTTACATCATTTATATATTAAAAAGAGCTAGATAGATTTTCTTGAAATAGGATATGAAGGTAGCTGACATACATAGGCTGTATTACATAATAATTTTTATCTGCCTACAAAAACTGAGAGTAATATTGTTAGTGTATCCGTTTTTCAAGTTTGATGAGGATTTCAAATTGGCCTCGGTAGATGGCGTATCAGGTGGGTCAACGACTACCGAGTCCATTATTATTACATAACTTAAACAAACTAGTTTATTGTTATTTTTTATAAAAAATTCGATGTATCTGAAATCATTTATTGTACTGTGATTCCTTGAGTGAGTGATGAATATATATCTATATATTGTTATATTAGGATATCAGAGGCCCGTGAAGTTGTACCGCTCAAAAGGCGTAAAAAACGACAAGACAACCGAAGTGCGAATTATGACACGGTTGTCCGGTAGATATTTCTTACCATACACACGACCTGACTTGTTCCCTTTCCAACTATACTATAAATAAACATTTAAATCCTTACGATAAATCAAAATATATGAGCATTTAAGTACACGACATACTGGATCCTGTTAGAAATGCTTAACAAGTATTATTATTAAGCAAAATCGTAAAACACTAAACTTAAAAGTTATGCGTGGTGAAGATATCCACATACGAAGGAGCCTATAAAAGTAAATAAGATAGCCTTTCGTGAAATTTATGAAGGTTGAGACAGAATGTCATAATATTCGTAGGACAAGTTTTTACAACTAGATTAGGTATTATATAATACCGGACATACATAATGTATGCACATAAAACTATTGACGTTACTTGAGAAAGTTTTTGGTCATTTTTCAACTTATTCAAGATGGAAGGCTACATCTGTTGATCTCCAGTCACAACAAAACTTAGTTAAGCCTATAAAAGACTCTCATTATAGTGACTATTTTTTATAGTATAGCTAACAACGGAGCAGGTGGGTCACCTATATGGTAAGAGAACACCGCCGCCCATCACCAACCGCGCCGTAGTCCGCGCATTAGTTGTTTTGCCGGCTTTTTTTAGAGCCATTTTCATGGACCGTTTCAAGTATAATTGCCATTTCACACTGAGCATCTGTAAGCCCACCGCTTCATACGAGCCGACCCAGTTAGTGTGTCAGCATATGCTTCAGCATGGCTTTCCCATGGATGCGACAGTAGACTCGCCTGGCCACTGTCAAAGCCTTTCAGAGACCAAATAAATTAAATTATAATTTTTGGCACCGGGATTCTCTTAAACCACTTAGCTACGAGGATTTCAAGCTGAAAATTAGATGGCACTGAGAGTGTCCATGTGTGTCGGTTTATAGATGTCCGGTAAGCCTGTGGCCGTATTTGCTATCTGATTAAATAAAAGTGGTTAATCATATACAGTTACCTTCAAAACATATTCATTATGAACACTAAGTGAATTATGAAGCTTTAGAATGGCTCAGGGTCGCGGTTGCCTTAACAGCAATGCAGTTCAAATTATATTGCGTTCATGTTTTGCTGTGAGATTTAAATGGGAACAGACAGTACTGCCAACCAAAATAGAATGTTACTAAACAGTAAATTGCTGTATTTCAATATGTGATATCGTATGAAAATAACGGAACAATCCTGTTTATTTATAATTATCTTCTAGTACAATATCTTGCGGCATTATTTATTTAAATAACTATACAGTATAGTTTTGTATGGGCAGGCGGGAACTTATGAAATTGGTAAATGCATTCTGTCTCTACAAGAACTTGACAATTTCCGGGCGATTGTCCCACTCTCTTATCAGTTGGAGAGTCATGCTAACGAACTTATTGTTTTTTTATTTGAAATGACTAACGTTGTTGGCATTACGCCATTACTGCTTCTCGCGGACTTTGGAGGCGAACCACAGGCTTGCCGTAAAACTTATTGTGCCAGCTCTTTCAGAATTATGATGGGTTGTCTATTATTTTGTTAGCATGAAATGATTCTTACAATTCCTGTAATTCTCGATTTATTTATTAGTTTATTCCAAAGAGTAGTGGTACGCGACACAAAATGCTTCAAAAACACTCAGTTATGGAACGATAAATATTGAGATGATATGGTTGAATCTTTGTGTTTCTGGCTCAATGTATGATGATGAATGATCCAAGCAACTCTTTCGAATATTTCATAAGAAAAATTCGATAGAAGATGCTGAGGCCACCAACATCTCTACGTAATATCAAAGAATCTTTGGTGTTGGTCTTTTAAATATATAATAAATAAATAAGTACAAATATTCATAGTCATATCTCAGCATGAAAGATAAATGAACGCAAAAGAAAATTGAAAAATTATAACGGTCGTAAAGCTGAACATTTTTTGTGTAGTAAATTGAAATTACTTTTTATCACCAACAACATTATGTGAATCAAACGCGCAGCCTTATTTACAATGCAATAAAATTTGGGCCAATTACTCGGAAAGAATTGAAGGGTGTGTCAATTTATGAATGTGCTCAGCTCAATTTGTTACAATACGGCTTTTATTTCGTCGATATGAAATACTGAGCTCTCCGAATTTTAATTTACGTATAACGATCAAGTGGAAGCTGTAATCCCTGCGGCACATCAAACGTATAAAAACGATTCGTTATAAGATTTTATTTAAATACGTTCTCTTCTTTCATTAAATTTTCTATACTATTATTATTTTAATTTACGTGTTCAAACAATGCCTTCACCTTAACATTTTTTGAATTGGTTATTTTAATGTTATGTCCAGACGTTTTTGTAATATTTTGCTTTATCTTTGTATATACGGAGGGGCGCTCAGAAAATTGTTATTAAAAAAATTAAACCTTTTTAAACTAACCTGTACAAATTTTATGTATTCTAATTTTTATTGTTGTGTTGTTTATGTTATATTGGTAAATATTAAATAAATTAAAATTATACCAACAATATAACAAATAAAGTAAGTTATATTGAACGGTTTAATAAAATTTCCATCATTACTTAAATATAGGCGTTGCCATGGCAACATAGCGATGGCCATGGCCAGAGATGTCGTAGATTTCCATTTTTATATTCGCCTATGTTGTGTACAACGGCATTTTCCTTTCATATAAAAATATTCATAAATGTTTATGCCCTACCTAAGGATCCCTAAACAAAAGATGGCATTATTTATTCAGCCAACCACGTGCAAACAATAGAAATTATCGATGTACGTGCTTCGACGCATCGTGTACAATGTTTACTCACGATTTAACTGTGACATTTTGAAATTAAGCCTCTTACTGCTTTTTCTTTTTACCGGCTTTCTTCCTTTAACACTTTTACTGATAATTCTACTTTGCGTTTACAGATGGAGAAATTACTTGTGAAAAAGAGTACAAATGAATAATAATAAAAGTTGTTATAGTGGCAATTAAATATTTAAATACAGTTAATTTGACTAAATTATAAATAAAAATTACAATTCTTACGATTAAAAACTCACAAAATTTTAATAATATTTATGTACAATATACAATCTAATAGAAACAGTAAACTTTCAATAATTGTATAACTGGTAAGAGTAAAAATTTAAACAAAGCGTGGCTAAACCTTAGTTTAAAATGAAAAAAGCAATTCGCACAGAACACATATCGCAGCATTTTAACTAGATTTCCAACGGAGGTTTTTATCGAGCCTCAACTCACTAAAATGTGGCCAACAAAAGAAAAAGGCCAATTTCGAACCGATATGAATAACCTAGGACGCGGACAAAGCGAATCAGGGAGCGATTCAAAAAAAATTCTCATTCAACTGTAAATTCTCGGGCCGCTGAATTTTTACAAAACGTCCTTATAATAAAAGTTTTATAATGAAGAAGTTGCACAGTTCTATATTGTCTTGAAATAAACTTTAATTAACTTATTCTTTTGCACACTCGCGGCTTTATTACTGTTATTTATTTGTTTAATTTAAATTAGAAGGGGACGTAATAACTCATTTCAAAACCAGTGCGGTGCTTAAAGAAATCGTCTGAGATTTTAGTTACGGAACAAAATAACTTTTTCAATACTACTTACTATATATATCAAAAGAAAACTTTTAATTGTAATCTTAAAGGAAGTTTATTCTGTTATCTTATATAGTTTTATTACAAAATGTTTTTTTTAAATATATATAAAATACTAATTCTTAAATGTGATAGATACAAAGTATAAGCGATTTAAAAAAAATACAGAATTCGTTACTTTCTGTATAAAAACTCAACAACATACCGTTTTCTCGGCAATATTTTCAAATTCTCTTTTTCGAACTCCGCTATTCAAAACTATTTCAATTCTAAAATAAAATTGAACAAACCTGTTGAAATTTATACCATACGATACCGATATGGCACCTATAATAATGCGAACAACTTATATATAAAACAACATTTAATCCACTGAATAATTGAGGCACTTTAAATTATACCATTCAACTGGCGTAAAAATTTGGCAACACAACCTCAGCGAACGATTGTGACACAGCTGTCCATGGGCGGCAATTATCGCTTACCACCAAGGAGGGAAAATATAGTACCTTCTTTTTGTTTATATTGTATATTAATACTACCAAATAATATAAAATCGACAATAATAATGCCATAAAGATACAATGTAAGTAGGCTTGATGTCTGTATTTTGAGAAATTTATTTCTTTAATCATTTCGTATTTTATTATTAAAGTTTATACAATTATATATACTTCTTTCAATCAATAATATAAAAACAATTAAATCTCATCCATGTAAAATAGCCTAAAACTGCATTAAAATGTCGTATAATAAAAAATACCCTTATTTCTGGCTAGTGAAATCTTTTTTATACCTTTAAAGCGTGAAATTATCGTTATTTTGAATCCGCTGGCATTGATTGTTATTGCAATTTAACGTTAAAACTGTTTTCAGTTAGATATTTTTTTTTTAGACGAATTTATTTTTACCAGCTGCCTGCAATGATCATCCCTAACCAATTCCAGTGGGAGACCTTCAAATGAAGAGCATAGCTATCTTTTAAAGTCCAGCTACGCATCCACGCTCAATTGAGGTCAGGTGTGTCCATGGTCCACATTTATCTTATACAAGCCATCTGTTTTTTTATTCCGTTTTATATATAAAACTATCATGTTTAATTTAGGATAAGCGATGCACAGCTCATGGCCATCTTTAGCCCAATTTTTATTATGGATGTGTTTCCGATTTTTAATGAAAATTATAAAAGTCCACCAAACTTTTAATAAGTACCGGTATATTTTAATATAGTATTTATTATGCTTGGTCAAATAACGAATTGTAGGTACTACCAAACACCACACATACGAATTGATTGCTATAGGCTGGTTTTATTGCCTGGCTGGTGAAAAATTCCACTCAAATTCTTGGAACCTAAAGGTCGACGTAAACGTGACAGATCAAAATTACGTTGACTGTATGAGGTGAATAGAACCTCCAAGGTTTAGCCATAAATAAAAGAATAATACAGAAAATAAAAACATAGCAACGCCTAATAAACTATAGAAACACTATATCGGTACTCGAAGAGAGAATTGGTTCCATTTTAATACTAAATAATGTACTTTTCATTAAGTCGGCTGTAAAACTGTAAAACTAATTTAGAAATATGCTTTTCTTTGTGTGTGCTAAGAAATTCTGTGATTATTTTAAGTATAAATCGAGTTTAATTATCTTAAGGTTTTCTGTTTAAACATTTTTTTATTAAAATAGGGAGACAAACAATGCTCACCTAGGATAAGCGGTCCCCCCGCCAATGGACGACCTTTGCAGGGTCGCGGATGCTTTGCCGGATTTTAAGGGACAGATACGCTCGTTTTTTGAAGGTCCCTAAGTCGTATTGCTTGGTAAATACCTCTGCAGGAAGCTAATTCCACAGAGTGGTAGTGCGCGGCACAAAAAGTCCTAAAAAACTCTCAGTTGTGGAACAACAAACATGGAGGTGATACGGATGAAACTTTGTATTCTGAATCGATGTTCGATGATGAAATTCAGATGGAGGTATTAGTCCAAATAGCTCAGAACATTCTCACTGATAAATGCGATAGAAAATGTTGAGTGAAACAACACCTCTACGCAACGACAAAGAGACAAGTTAATCGGAAAGGATGTGACCGTCGACAAATCGATCCGCTGCTGAATGTGATCTAGAGGAAGAAGCTGATATTTGGGAGCTCCCACCCAGAGTTGGAAGCAATATTTCATTTGAAGTCAAATTTGCGCTTTATAGAGTTGCAAGCGATGGCCAGAAGTAAAATATTGCTTTGCCCTATTGGTCACTGCCAGCTTCCTGTGGGCTAATTTAGTTTTTTCCTGCAGATGACCGCCAATTGAAGACATATATACAGACAATTTTCCTTACTCTGTAGTCCTAGTCAGTCTGGTTGATGTGGGATCGGAAACCCTATCGAAGCATTCAAATTAATGACCTTTATCACGTCTTACACGCTTACGTCTTCAGGTTGTCTAACCATTTATAGAGACTGTAAGGCTCAGAACTAATAAGGCAATGTTCAATATTAGAAATTCGCTAGTCTCACGACAGCTGAAGTCAATACCATTCGTCAGCATACTGTGTATTGATTTTCACCCGTGAAAATTCCAAAGGGTTTTTCAACACTTTGTATGGCTGACATGTATCTGTGAACGTGCCTTTGTGAAATCCAATATTAGCTGTGAATAACTTCGTGACTGAATTGTTTTCGACTTTTAAGTCTGTTTAGCACTAGCTGACTTTTAGCGGAAATAGCTTTTCTTTTGTTTTTGATGCATCAAATGTAAAGTTTAGTGCGGGAATAAACTTATAGTAAAGATATTTCCTATTATTCCATACAAAGACAATTTTTTTATAGTATAGCGGACAACTCCTATATGGTAAGAGAACACCGCCGTCCATGGACAACCGCGCCATTGTCCGCGCATTGGTTGAGTTACCGGACCGAGGGATTCTCTTACCATATAGGAGACCCACCTTTCTACGCTTTACTATATAAAAAAAGATAAATCTTCAGTTAATTTTGGGAAACTCTGTGTATGTATGTTGGTATATGTTTTCAAAGAATTAAAACAGGCTGTCACACTAAGCAACATTGGTATATAATTTATTGAATGAATTACATATCCATATTTAACACTACAAGTTCTAGGTTTAATTGTCTTACCCGCGGGAGCGCCTTATTCTGACGCAGTAATTATATATCTTATACTAACGCCGTCTCGTTTAGTTCGAAACAAAAAACTAACAGAATACCTACGTAAAACGGTACTTTATTGTTTTGCTAAGCAAATGAGGAAACCGGAAGCCTTCGAAGTTACTTCGCGGCGTTAAAAAGCCAGAAACGAAACCCAAGCGTAATTTGTCCGTGAACGGTGCTGATCTGTTGCCATCAACCCACCTGTTACGCTATCAAATTTAAAAAATATGTAGGTATATAAATATTTCTTACACTATTAAGTACTCATCGTCAATCTAGACTCAGATTTACTCTATCGCTTACGCATTCAAGAATTGCTTTTTCTTTTAATAAACCAATTTGAAGATTCTATTCCCGACAAAAGAGCCTTGAAAATATGTAGCGAGTTATTTTTAGTATGGAAAAGAACAGCTGTTTATTTATTCAGATGTGTTGTTTTCTGTATCTATTATCTGTATCTTTTTTATATCTATTAAATTAACCTTTTTCTTTAAACTCGGTTCTTTTTAAGGTCGCTGTTGTAGATCGCAAGCGATTTTGTTTCTCAGATTTAAAATCTTGACTTAGAGTTGAGTTGAAAATAATGGAACTTGGCTCCATAGCCATAGCCATACTACCATTAGTATCATATGTATAATTTAATTTGTAAATTAATGTGGCCTGGCCAGAAGTGTCTTTATATTGTCTTACCCGTAAGCTAGCCATGCTGACGCAATAATTGGATTTGCTCGTCCGAAATGATACCATGGGCTCACGCGAAATAGTATACCGGAGACCCATTCAATTAAACCGTTTAATTGGCGTAAATAACTCGACAACAAAAATGCTTCGATTCTTGTGTAGTTGTCAAAGATCGGCGATTATCTTATACCATCAAGGAGATACGGATTCGTTGTCTTTTATATAAAATTTATCATATACAATTTTATTGAAATGAAGACTTTTTAGAACTATTCTAAGCAATTTCAATAAACGTTAAGAACCTCGTAGCTTAATGCTTTTAAAAGTGTACCATGAGATATCGGCTTCGAATTCCGATCCGGAGAATTATAATGTAATTTATAATTTATTCGGTCTCTGGAAGGGCTTGACAGTGTCCGGGCGAGCGTCTTAATGATGTTTTAATTCTGTAGATAGATCGCCCATAGATGCATCTATGGGCGAACCATGCTGACGCACTAATTGGGCCGGATCGTCTGTTATCAAAAAAAGTTATCACTTTCGACCTGGTATCCCACGTGCTCACAGAATACTCAGCATGAAACGGTAACTGTATTGTGTTTGGCAGAGTGTGAGGATATCGGGCGAGGATATTCATGGGCGGCGATGTTCTCTTACCATATAGGAGACCAAACTGTTCCGTCATCCGCTATAGAAAAAAAAAATTATAAAAATTAAAGCAGCGACTATCGATCAGTCTATAGAGTAAATAAAATGCATTCAATCCGATTTATTACTTCGAAAACTTTATTCATACATAATTATTATAGCTCTGAACTTAACTTGCAAATATTTAATTCAGCATTTCCTTTGATTCTCTCATTACATTAAGTGTTAATATCATATGTTTTCACAAACACTTAGTAAAATACGTTTTTATATTACAATGTGTCTGGCTTGAAATGAAGTAGACTCGGCTAGATAATGTACACTTAACATAATGAATATAACCCGGTGTTGTGTGAAATTTGATATTATATAATGTTTTAGTGAAATTGTATGAAACCATTGCTAATTCATTACAAAGAAAATAAAGATGGCATTGACCTAGCAATATTAACCAGAAAAAGCCTTATAAATATTAGACCATCCTTATGAACGATATTTTTGGCAAGTTAACCAAAGCGACTTGGGAACTTCAAGAAAAGAGCGTATATATTGCTTAAAGGCCAGCACCGCAGCCGCGGCTCGGCAAGGGAAAGGGCTATTCACGCGTGGAAGACCCATGTCCTAGTTGAGGCTCCTGCTCGTTTGCCACCTTTTTTGTAAAAAAAAGTTAGGAATATTTTCTACGGATATAGTGAACGGATTGCAAAATCTCGATACAAAACTTTTTTATTTATGTAAAATTTTGAAATTTCATTGCAAATTGTATAAATCTTATTGAATTTAATTTTATGACTATAACAGTTATTAAATTATTTATTACACTTACGACTTTTCTTTCGCCGTTTTTCATTAATTCGAGATTTTATTGAAAAAACTGGTAATAAACTTATGATTCAATGTATTTTTCATGGATGGCCACTGATTTCTCCGCTCTATCTGTCAATTTCGACTTCCGCTTACCGCTACAGCCAACTATTGCAAAACGGCGGAAGCAAAGCTGTACATATACATGATTATTAGAAGTAATTTTTTATTAGTTTTGTTTGCAGACCTGAAGCTTTTCGTAGCTTATTTATTGAAAAACGCAATGAATCGCGTATCGGGTTCGAATCACGATCTGAACAATTATAAAATATAATTTATTCAATCTCTTGGAAGGACTTGATAGTGGCCGAGCAAGTGTTTTAATATTATTATACCCGTAGTATGCTGAAGCATATGCGAACGCACTAATTGGGACGGCTCATCCGAAGTGATATTACGGGGTCACAGAATACTCAGCGTGAAATAATAGTTGTACTTGAAACGGTGCCTCTACTGTGTTTCGCTGAGTGAGTGAGGACATCGAAGGCCCTT